>RJWK010053648.1:0-15284 GCA_004363435.1 Platanista minor | reverse complement strand
GGACCGGGGCACGAACACATGTTCCTTGCATCGGCAGGCGGACTCCCAACCACTGCGCCACCAGGGAAGCCCTCCATATCCGATTTGAAGTTTTTTTTCAATTTCCAAAGTATTTTCTTAGGATTTCTTTTGTTTGTTTGGTTTATTTTTTTTGTGGTACGCGGGCCTCTCACTGCTGTGGCCTCTCCCATTGCGGAGCACAGGCTCCAGACGTGCAGGCTCAGCGACCATGGCTCACGGGCTCAGCTGCTCCGCGGCATGTGGGATCCTCCCGGACAGGGGCAAGAACCCGTGTCCCCTGCATCGGCAGGCGGACTGTCAACCAATGTGCCACCAGGGAAGCCCTTTTCTTAGGATTTTATTTGTAACTTCAGCATATTAATAAAAATGTTTGAAATTATAAACCTTGCTATACCAAAGTAATTTGGGGGAATATGGTATTTTCCTCTGTTCATATACTTCTTCATTATAGATTTTATAAACTTTTGTGTCTATTTAATCCAATTATGTCACATTTATTGTTTAGAGTTTTTCTTTTTTATTTCATATATTTGAACCTATTATAAATGTGCTTCTTTTTCTTATACGTTCTATTTCATATCTATTATATTTTCTAACTATTATATATTCTTCAGACTTTTGAGAAATGTTTGTTATATGGTTGAAAACATTAAAAAAAAAAAGGAAGATTTGTAAAAAAGTGTAGCTGGCCTTTTGTGCTATAGCTAATAACTAAAACAAAATTTTCTCAAGCAATGGCTGCACCATAACTCACCCTTCACCCCCTACAAATATTTAGAAGCTGAAATACAATGTGTCTATTATTGAGGCTCAAGCGATGATTATACTTCAGCTGATTCATCTACTGAAAATACTGAGATAACATGACTAGAGTCCACAATCTTCTGGTAGACTGGATGGCCCTTCAGATTTAGTTGAAATCTTTCAGCACATGTTATAAATGACTCTAAATAAGTGGATAAAATAAGGCCACATGAAACATTACGAGTCAAAGTAACAACAACAACAATTACAAACCTGTGAAAAATATGCATAAACCCTGATTTTAAGTTTAAAAAATCAGCAAAAACTAATACATCATAAAAATAACCATTTTAACAATAGAATCAAAAGTAAAATAATAACATGTATTTTTCAAACCAAATTAGCAAACAACAAAGGAAAATAATACTTAATGATGGTGTTAGTTTGGTCATTCAGTCTCTGGAAACGAACATATGCAAAAAATTTCTGGAAAATGACTTGGCTTGATAAATCAAAAGCCACCAATGAGTTTATATATTCTAAACTATCAATAAAACTCCCCAAGTCCTAAATACTCTGTTATTGCAGTATGATGAAAAGTTTGTAAAAGATGTAGGGAAACATTATTTGCAACATTATATCTAATGAAAAGGAAAATGTCTAAAATTGGGAATATTTATTTCAAATAGATGTATATTTACAGTGAAATATTTTTTACTAGTAGCTAATAAAAATAAATGTTAAGTAACTGAAAAATTCTTAGACATGTTAAGTAAAAGAAGGAAGACAACTATACATATGAATCATCTCAACTATTTATAATTTCAAATGTTAAATCTAAGTTAATGCAACACTTCATTTTATATGTGAATAAAAGTAGACATCTATCAAAATATTAACAGTCACCAGATTCTCAAATTGTGGGCAATTTATAAATCATTTTGATATATTCATTTTATCTTAAATTACCATGTATCAATGTAATTGTCATTTAAAATAATTGAAATCATACAAGCATCATTTACTCAGTTAAAGCACTTGTATTTAACATCATCATCATCACCATCATCATCATCATAATCATCTTGGTTTACATACCACTTGACTACCAATCTTCTATTTTTTTGGTACTTCAAAATAGTTTGACAAAAACATGTACTTAACAGCTTCAATCCAAAATCTCATCAAATAAAAACTCGTAAGCACTTAATGCCCAGTAAAATTCTCATCTGTCTGGAGTTATCAATAAAGAGGCAACTCTAGTAATTACTCTTGGCTTCATAAAATCTCTTGTCATAATGAAAAGCTTATACCAAGACAACTTATTTTTCCTCCTTAGAATAATTCAATTTCTTCAGATTCAGTTATTAAAAATAGTACAGAAATTATATCAGGGAAGTAAACAATTATGCTAAAGATAAAGTAGAGTACAGTAACTCTTGAGACATCGTCCTCAGGCCAGAGACCCTACACAATCGTTGGACTGAGATTTCTGCAAGTAGATTGCATAGTCAGTGTGGTCAGCCTGGCGTTTACCAGAATCTTTATGAGAGCATTGCCACCAACTCTGAAATCCTAGTTTCAGAGCAGCATCAAGTTGTAGAGAGCTGAGCTGAGAGGCATGTAAGAAACATCTATCTTATTACACTTGTTCTACAAATTTGAAAACATAAATTATTGCAGTTTAGTTGACTTGTTCTGCTCACAAAATATCCTTTTGATGGAATCAACACTAGAAATAAAGTCCTCCAAGTCTTTCTTCTCTGTTTCTAGTATATACCCTCTTTAATTTTAATTTCAAAGAAGCATGGATGCTGTCACATGACTGCTAGGGTCTGTTATATTGTTAGGCTCTGTTTTGGCTCATTTTGTATTTTCTTAGGTGAATGGCACTGCATTTTGGGTACAGCTAATCTAGACAAAATAGTAGTCGCAAGCAAGGGAATTTTACTGAAGGCTAGTTTAATGTTGTTCATTTAACAATACCAGTGAATGCATCTTCTGCATTTTAATATAGAAGCTTATAAAAAAATTTCATAGGAAATAGGAATTTAAAAGAAGTTTCAGTTTTACTATGCCTTCAATATCCACTCTGAACACCAATATTCTCATTTTTTTTAATGGTGTATTTTACATCTGCATCTTAGGCTTTTGTCAGGATTAAGTTTGCTGATTCAAAGCACCTCACAAATTACTTCCCTTCCTGTGTTAATCCTCTACAATTCCTATAACAGAAACTTAGGTGTAATATTAGCTTTCTTTCTGATATTAAAGTAGGTAATTAAATGCATATTTTACCTTAGATATTGGCTATATCCTATGTGTTAATTGATTATTAGAGATGCAGTGGGTAACTTATTATCTATCAACTTTCTTCCTGAAATTCTTCTTTTGAGAGAACTTTATTTCAACAAAAACCATAGGAAAAATTTATGATGTACTTTAAAGATATGGGTTGGGTTTCTGGCAATTTGTGAAAGTAAAATAGAAGAAAAAACACAGTTCGTATGGGAACTCACTACTTTCCCTTGTTGTGGGATTTCTAGAGAAAAATGAAATACTCTTCAAGCATGCAGAAATCCAGAGCAAGTTATGTTAAGATAATAAGTGGGAGGATGTTGTATGTCTTAGGAGACTTGGTGATTTTACACTGTATGTGGGTTACTAGCAGCTTTATAGTTGTAACTAAGGCTACTTAGTCCAGCTCTTTACTTTGGGGACTGAACTCTGCACAGTGATACAATACAGGAGGGAGGGATTCAGAATAAAATGATGACATAGATGAAATGGTGCAAAGGTACTTTGGAAGCGAGGTGATAGAATTCACTAAAAATTAAGGATCATTACAAATTCATACACATAACTCTCTACTCAAAACATGGTTTTTCATGAAAATCACTTACATCTTCTAAAAGAGTGTTGTTAAGACAATCCAACTGTGGCAACTGTGGGAGCACGGCATAACATTAGAGTTCCTGAAGTCATTTTATACCAAATGGGTAAAAAGTTAGTAATGGGAGTGTTGGTTTGTCTCATGAAACTTTAAATTTTGACATAGTCTTGCACTTCTTAATGATATCAGATCCATCAGATATACTTTCTCCCAAAATCCAAGTTTATTTATATTGAAAGTATGTTGAAGCAAGTAGTCCTCTTTTTTTTTTTTTTTCCACATCTGAAGAACTGCCTTAGTATTTACAGTAAGAACATCTCATCTTCACGGTTGAGCAGATTCCAATAGGCAGTAAACAGTGGCAGTATTTGGGATGGAATACTAATGTTTGGAGAGCAGCAGTATGGCCACATTAAACTTCCAAATTCTTTTAAAATGTCGTTTAAATATACACTTTATACATTAGAATTTCATCACACTTATCCTGAGCAACACAAAATTCTATGCAATACTCAAGTTACAAATAGAATGCATATGATTGCTTGGGATAGTTTTTTTGTTTTTCTATTTTATTAAAATTTAATACCTTCATACAAGGGATGAAACCATCAGAAAAGGATGGGGGAGAGTGTAGGATCAAAAAATAAAGGTAATACAACAATTTCTAGATTTCAACTTACAGTTTTTATGTCAAATATTAAAATAACATACAAATTGTTTTTCAATACATTCTAGCTTAAATTGCTACTGGTAAAAATAACTCATGTCAACATGTCATTGTAGAGACAGAATGGGAAAGAAAATAATAGTATAGCCAGAGTGACAGACATTTCTTGCCAAAATAGGAATAATTCCAACTCTTTCATGCAACTTTCAGTTCTGTTGGGGAGTGAGGACTTATTCAGTTGCTATTTTGCACTTGTTATGTATTTTATACAGTATTGTCAGTTAAATAGGTTAAACAAATGCAACTCCCCAAACTTTGAATCCTGAGTAAAGAGAATAAAAAAAAAAAAAAAAAGAAAAAAAGAAAAGAAAGAAACATTCAGTTTGAAAGAACAAAGTCTCCTTAGTCAGTCAAGAGATATGTCTAGTCAGGAAGAGCTTTTGCAAATTTAAGAAACAATTTGATATTGATGGCTACCATTTACTTTGAAAACCTGTTGGGAATGAATGTATTCATGTAAGGATATTGCAAATTTTATTCTTCACAAATTAATTTTTGGCTTTGACATTTATTTGAAGTCACTTGAAAGTAAATAAAACTACATACTTTCTATCTTCTCATCTTACCATCCTTATAGTAACAATGACTTTTTGTATCTATTTGCAGGATTAATTCTAAGTTTATAATTAGAATTTTATAATTTTATAATTCTATAATTAGAATTTTATAATTTTAAATATCTTCATGTAAAATCGTAATCAAATTTAATTTCATACTCTGTCTTTTCAGACTTTAAGATTTATCTTTCTTTTTTTTAAATAAACCTTTGGATTGACTCTCTTATTAACATTTATATGTAACATACAGTACTGTTAATTATATTTATCATCTAGTGCATTACATCCCTACTACTCATTTATCTTATAACTGGAAGTTTGTACCTTTGACCACCTACATCCAATCCACTTTCTCCAACCTCCCATCTCTGATAGCCACAAATCTGATCTCTTTTTCTATGAATTTGTTTGTTTGTTTCTTTTTGAAGTGTAATTGGTCTACAATACTGTGTTAGTTCCTGGTACATAGCATAGTGATTCAATATTTCTATACATTTCAAAATGACCAGCTCAATAAGTCTAGTTACTATATGTCACCATAAAAAAGATATTATATTGTTATTGACTGTATTCCACACAATGTACATTTTCATACCTGTGACTCATCTATTTTCTTCTAGAAGTTTGTTCCTCAATCTCCCTCATCAATTTCTCTCATCTGCCCAACACCCTTCTCTCTGGCAACCACCTGTTTATTCTCTGTATCATCTATGACTCTGTTTCTTTTTTGTTATGTGCATTCATTTGTTTTTTAGATCCACATAAATGTGAACTCATACAGTATTTGTCTTTCTCTGTTTGACTTATTTTATTTAGCACAGTACCCTCTAGGTCCACTCATGTTATTGAAAGTGGCAAATTTTTACTCCTTTTATGGCTGAGTAATATTCCATTGTGTACACACACACACACACATCGTCTTTATCTATTAGTCTGTTGATGATACTTAGGTGGCTTCCATATCTTGACTGTTGTAAATAGTATGGCAACGAACATTGGGATGTGTATGTCTTTTCAAATTTCTGTTTTCATTTTCTTCACATAAATACCCAGGATTGGAATTGCTGAATCATACAGTAGTTCTATTTTTAATTTTTGAAGATCCTCCATATTGTTCTCCATAGTTGCTTCACCAATTTACATTTCAACCAACAATGTCTGAGTGTTTCCTTTTATCCACATTCTCTCTAACATTTGTTGTTTGTGATCTTTTTGATAATAACAATTCTGACAGGTGTGAGGTGATATCACTTTCTGATCTTGATTTGCATTCCCTGATGATCAGTGATGATGAGCAAATTTTCATGTGCCTTTTGGCCATTTATATGTCATCTCTGGAAAAATGTCTATTCAGATCTTCTGCCCACTTTTTAATGAGGTTATTGGTTCTTTTGATATTGGGTTGTATGAGTACTTTTTATATTTTGGAGATTAAACCCTTATTATTATAATGTAACAATATTAATCCCTATATTGTTCACAAATATGTTTTCCAATTCAGTAGGCACCTTTTGTTTCATTGATAGTTTCCTTCACTGTGCAAAAGCTTTTTAGTCTGAGGTAGTCCCATTTGTTTGTTTTGGTTGGCCTTGCCTAAGGAGATAATTCTAAAGAAATATTGCTGAGACTGATGTCAAAGACTGTATTGCCTATGTTTTCTTCTAGAACTTTTCTTTGAGAAGTGTCATATTGCCCACTTCCCCTACTAGATACTCTGGAAATAAATGTTTTAACAATTCTGAAAATTAATCCTAGTAAAAAGGAAATTTAAATAGATATGTATCAATCTTATTTGAAACACTATAGAAGGTCAATCAAATATTTCACAGGTTCCTCAATTCACATGAACTTAGTTCTAGGAATTTCTTTTATTCTAGTCTCAGTTCTATTGAAAGATTATAATCTTGACTGGGAAAACTGTTAATAGTGTGTTCATCATCATATAAACTACATAATTTAATGGAAGTGAAGTATGATCTTAATTCATAAACTCTTTATGGATACAATATTTACAATATTAGCTTTAAAAAGTTAAAAGTTGCTTTGTTCATCTCTCCTCTATTTCTGCAAAAACAGGTTTGTATTGTAAACAAATTCAAGGGTATTAGCCAAAATATATGCTTAATTGAGATTCTCAGTATCCTTAGTTTGTCCAAGGAAAACACTTTACAATACATCTCTGTGGTAGTCAGAATAGTGGCCTCTAAATATGTTTACATACTAATCCCCTAGTATTGTAAATTAAATATACATGAATATACATAACAAGGAGGATTTAAGGTTGCAGATAAAATTAAAGTTCTAATAGGATGACCTTAAAAGAAAGGTAATAGCCTTGATTTTCTAGGGATTCAATATAATCACAAGGGCCCTTAAAAGTAGAAGAAGGAGAAAGAAGAGGAGGTCAGAGTGATGCAATGTACAAACTCAACCCACCATTCTTGGCTTTAAGGATGAAAGAAGAGAACCAGAAGACAAAGAATGTGGATGGTCTCTCGAAACGGGAAATAAGAAAGGGGTTTATCTCTTAGTGCCTCCAGAAGGAATGCAGTCCTGCCAACATTTTGATTAGCCTACTGAGGCTCTTTGCTTACTTCTGAGGTAGAGATCAGTAAGATAATAAATCTGTGTTGTTTTAAATCACTAAGTTTGTGGCAATTTGCAACAGCAACCATAGAAAATTAATAGCTTCTGTGTATGTGACTATCTTAATTATGCAGTGAGTTAAATTTTCAAAATTTTATTTTTAGGGCTTCCCTCGTGGTGCAGTGGTTGAGAGTCTGCCTGCCGATGCAGAGGACATGGGTTCGTGCCCTGGTCTGGGAAGATCCCACATGCTGTGGAGCGGCTGGACCCGTGAGCCATGGCCGCTGAGCCTGCACTCTGCAATGGGAGAGGCCACAACAGTGAGACGCCCGCGTCTGCAAAAAAAAAAAAAAAAAAAATTATTTGTAATACACACCTCTTAAAATATTGTGAGAATTAGAGACAAGGTGTGCCTAAGGAAAATGCAAAAAGGCAACGTACCAAGAATAAGCAGCTTAATACCCCAACTGTTTTTTGTGGGAGAATATATTGCATTATTATGTATATATAATATCTGTATTATTAAAATATTATACATATGGTTTGATATACATTTATAATAGTAATTATAATAACATAATATATTTGGAATTGGAGTTGAAATATACCAGTCTAAATAATGCCGCAATAAAAAATATTCCTGATTCAAGATAGACTTGACCTTTGTAAGTCAAAGAAGTGTAGTAACACTGTTAATTATTTTGAAAGAAAATCTCATGATATTTCTTGGCTGTCATTTCATAGATGTATGTCACTTGCGCCTCTAGTTTGTCATAAGAAGTGAGCGACCACGGCACGACCCTAACTCTGCAGAGCACGTTCACAAGTTTCTCAGGACCAGTGCTGCTCAGCGCTTCCCTGCAGTAGCAATATGATATCAGTAAAATATACTGCCTCATTAAAGCACATAAGAGAATAAAATAGAGCAAAATCAGCACAAATAAAATTCATCATGTCTAAGTTATTGAACCTTTTCTTTTACGTTAAAGAAGCTTAAAAATGGCAGGTGCATATACTGGAAATGATGGAGTACCCCCTTATCCCTGGCTAGGCTCCTTCCAGGATCACAACTGTTTCATTATCATTACCTAATATTTGTAAAGTGCTCTGAGGTTGAAATCACTCCCAAGGTGCTGAGTAGAATGGTCACACCTGAATAAATCTAATGATGAAAAACATATGTTATTATTTTCTGTGCCTCTTTGAAGGAAAATAAATGTTTACCATGAAAGAAAACAAATCAAGGCAAAACAGCAAACAAACAAAACAGAAAAAGAACAAGTTCAAAGTAAGTTGCAGACCAGTTTAAAAGAGACAAAACCCTGTGCTACCTCCATTCAGGCCAGACACAGCAGGTCCTGTTATGCTGAAATACAAGGACCAGACACACTAGGACACCTGCCAGCAGAGGCCACAGTTCCTGCAGTCAAAGGAGATACTAGTTAATGGGACGACTTTGGGAACTTGGAGTTTCATATAAAGACAGTTCACGGTATTTGTGCATGGAAGTGGTGATAGTTATCATGAGAGTGTCTTTCTGCTACGGTGATACATTAACTTGAGAGCATCATAGCAAATGTGAATGTGATTCTGCCTATGATAACAGAAGAGCTATGTATGGCATGCCCATACCTAGATGGATTGCATTATTGGTGCCAACCTTGGCTAAATGATATTCCTTCATATCTTGTATGATCTTTCACTAAAGTTCCAGTTTAGGGGAAAATGGCAGATGGATATAATAGGATCATTTGTACGTAATGTAAATGAGGGACCACAATATCCAAAACAGCAGCAAAGATGAGAATGAACCTAAATAAGGTGAGTAATAATACACTAAATATAGTGGCTTTTGTCATATAGATTCATGTGTTTCTTAGGGCCTCATTACAACTTCTGTTGACCCCAGATACTTTTGCTTTTGTGGGTCTCTCTCTTGCTCTCTTTCTCTATATATAGATCGATCGATAGATAGAGATAGCTATACATATAGATAGCTATACATGTAGATAATATACATTATATCATAATATAATTATATATTATATAGTAAATATAATCCAGGCTGTATGCATTATTAGACTAATATTAATTATTATTATACATATTTTTCTGTTGGTTTTAAACATATATTAAAATTAAAACATTTTCGCGGGCTTGGAAAATTACCATGGGTAAGCCTTAGGCAACTATACTTACTGTGTCTGATGGAAAAGTTGTCCCTGGTATTTATAATCATGAATAACATCAACAATTCTGTGTTCATTCAGATTTCTCTAATTCTATATTTTTGATATATCAAATTAACCTTAGTAAAATATAGACAACTGATTAATTAAAATTCATAGTATGAATGGGCTCAGAATAAATTACTTATGTATATGGGTTTAAGGACTAAAATAATGATTAAAGCTATCAAATCTACTTCCCTCTTTTTATCCACTGTGTCCAAAAATATATTGAAATAACAAGTATTTTATGAAAATATTCTACACTCCGCATGTATCATCTCTCAACCAAATAAATGAACAATGAAAATTACCAAACTAGTCAAGACACGACATGCCCAACAACATATGTGGGCAGGATGTCACTCATAGAAAAATTCCAAAACTGCTCACATCACCCTGTAAGGTATAAATGAGGAGCTGAAAGAATGGGAAATGACAGCTCTTATGTGATCTGACACAATTGTACTGATAGAAATGACTTAGGAATATTGAACTTATTTCATTTCTGCCTTAGTAAAATTCTCCATCAATGAGATATGCTATAAGTAAGTTAGTTAAGCTAGAAACTCCTGGAATCTAGTCTTTATGCTGAAACAACACAGTAAGCTCAGCATTTTTTCTAGACTATGAAATGTTTATTTAAAATGATCTGTAATTTTGGCTTCTTACAAGTTCAACCTTACATTTTCTGAATTAAAATGAATATGTGAATTTCTATTAAATGTATAGGTTTAAGTTTGACAAAATAACAATTACCTCTTAGGAAAATTGTGAAATATGATAAGAATATTAAATAGGTTAAATGTCATTTGACCTAATGAAGATTGGTTTTGTTGTGGCAAGAGTACACAAAATGGGATGGTTATTTTAGGTCATAGCTTCTAGAAACAGATAAATAACGATTATTTGATTTCCAGCATACAGCCTTTCTTTCAAAGGACTCAGGGAAATATGTTCACATATCACCTGTGTAAAATGGGAACAATTTATGTTCTTTCAACTGTGAACACCAATCACACAGAGACATTTGTAAATTTACATGAAGTGGAAAACAATTTCAAGGCAATCAACTAAACCACAATAAAAATTACACAGGCATCACAGCATTGGGAGAGGGATAAAAGTGTGACTTGACAAAAAAGAATCAGTTTGTGCATAACACTGGCTGAAGGGGCTGGTGCCATGAAAGGCAAAAAGCTATTTGTAGGCAAATGGCAGTGTAGATTGATTTGCTAACTCAGCTTTCAATAGGAAATGCATGTGCCCAGGGATGCAGTGCTGTAAAGAAAGGTCCTGACTCTGTGGGATAGGTCACCTGCATGCTGCTCTGTGCCAGATCATAACTGCTAACCCGAAATAATTTGGCCTGTTTTCAGCAATTTATTTAATGGCAACATAAATTGTATTATTTTGTACATAATTTTTACCCCAAATGTAAAAGACTTCTAAAATATCTATTGCTTTTGAAATCTAAACAAGCAGCCATTCAGGTTTAAAATGAAATGACCAATTTAAAGTACCGAAAATAAAAGACTAAATATCTTTAGGGGAGTGACCAAGAGGGTGGAGTAGAAAGACCCTGAGCTCACTTCCTTCCACAGGCACACCCAAATTATAACTATTTACAGAGCAACTATTGATGAGAAGGACCTGAAGGCTAGCAGGAAAGATTTTCCACATATAAAGGCATAAAGAAGGAACCATAAGAAGATAGGTAAGAAGGACGGAAACGTGGTATAGTCAAGATGTACACCTGCAGGTAGTCGACCCACAAACAGGAAGACAATCACAATTTCAGAGATTCAACCCAAGGAACAAGGGATCCAAGCTTCACATCTGGCTTCCGAGCTTGGGAAGGCTAGCTCCCAAACATTTGCAGGGATTGCATACAGGAGAGCTGGAGGGCTGTAGAAAAGAGACTTTGCTCTCAAAGGGTGTACACAAAACCTTACACACTCCATTTGAAAGAAGCCTGGGACAGACACACTTGCAGATCTTGGAGTGACTCTAGGGGGCAACCAGGACTCCCCCTGGGGACACAGATGTTGGCAGTAGCCATTCTTGAGAGCTTATTCTACCACAAGAACATTGGTATTGGTAAGCACCATTTTGGAATCCTCCCTTTAGCCCATTAGTGCTGGGGACTTTCTTAAGCACCAGCCTGTTGGCACCAGTCTCTGTACCACCAAGGCTAAGCAGCCAGACATGTGGGGACCTACCCACCAACCAGCAGGCCAACACCAGTCCCAGGCTCCCCAGGACTCCCAGGAAACCACTTGGGGACACAGAATTGCCAGGCAGCAGAGTGGGACTGGCCTCAGGACACTAAGAACGCACTGCTAGCCAATGCAGAAACCAGCATCTCCCACCAGCAGGCTGGGACCTGCCATGGGACACCCCAGGTCTCATAGCCAGCTACCCCAGAACTTGGACCTGGCCACCAGCAGAGCAGCACCAGCCCTAAGCCTTGCTGCCAACTGCCCCAGTACACAGGGCCGGCACCAGCCCTGGAATGCCTGGGATTACTGCCTGTCATGCTGCTTTGCAGCCCCACACACAAACAGACTGGCAGCATCAGCACGAGACAGCACCTAGAAGCAAAATGTGTGAGGGCCCAGCCCCACCTACCACTGTGCTCACATCAGTAGGCCTCACCACAGAAGAAGGGGCCACTCAGCCTACATAAGGGGCACCCCTAGATCATATAAGTCTTGTGACCAGAGGAGAGTGTGCTGCTGGGCCTCATAGAATGCCTCCTACATAACACCACTTCTCCAAAACTGGGAAAAATAACCACATTACCTAATACAAATAAACATAGAGAAGTAGACAACAGATGAATATCTTGCAAAAGAAGGGGACAAGATGAAAACTCAGAAGAGTTAAGCAAAGTGGCATTAAACAATCCACTCGAAGGGTTCAACGTTATGACCATAAAGATGCTTAACACGTTCAAGAAAAGAATGGATGAACACAGTGAGAAGTTCATCAAACAGAAAACATAAAGAAGAACCAAGCAGAACTGAAGAGCAAATGAGTAAATAAAAAATTAAACTGGAAGGAATCAACAGCAGAGTAGAATACAAAGAAGAACAGATCAGTGAACTGGAATATATAGTGTGGAAATCACTTAAGCTGAGTATAAAAAGGAAAAGCAATAAAAGATGAGGACAGTTTAAAAGACATGTGGAATAACATCAAGAGTACTATCAGCTGAATTTTCAGCAGAACCTGCTGGACAGAAGTGAGTGGAATGGTATATTTAAAGTGAGAAAAAGATAAAAAACCTACAAACAAGAATACTCTACCTGGCAAGGTTATCATTCAAATTTGAAGGATAAAATGTTTTACAAATAAGCAAAAGGTAAAGAAGTTCAACACCACAAAACATGCTTTAGAGAAATGTTACAGTGACTTCACTAAGCAGAAAATAAAAGTTTACACCTAGAAATGAAGTGAGTGCTTCTCAACATTTTCATCCATTCATTCTTTTATTCAACATGTTTTTATTGAGTGCCTGATCTATGCCAGGCACTCTTCTGGAAACCTAAGGAATATCAAGGAACCAAACAAAATTTCTGCCCTTATCTGGTTTACATACTAGCAGAAGAGAGAGTAGAGTACATCATTTGGTATATAAAGGACTAATAGTGCAGCAAATAATAATAGTTGGTGCCCTGAGATAGGAATTGGGGCTGCTCACAACCTGAGTAACTGAGTCCACAGGTGCACCCACACCAGCACCTTCGGTCCATGGGGATGAAGTCTCAGTGCACCAGTGGGGACCAGATTGAGATGCAGGCAGTAATGCTATGCTTTGAGCACCCTGAGAAAGCAAAATTTTCAGTTAAAGGTTGTTTTAGAAGAAATTTTTGCTTTTTCTTTGTAAATAATTCAAGTTGACTTACTTTGAATTCATCTACGTTCTTCACCTGATTAGCTAAGTTGTTTCCCGGTCCCCTGCCAAATTTTGAAATAAAGATTGTTTAGGCTTCATCCCTAAATCAAAACAAACCCTTGTTGTGGTAAGTTCAGAGCATGTTGAAATGTGTTCTTTAACTTGAAAATTTCTGAAACAGTTTATTTGTCAATTTACCTTTTCAGTTTAAGAGAAGACTTTTAAAACAAATCAACCTATGGTATAGTACAGGGAAATCTACTCAATATTCTGATAACCTATATGAGAAAAAATCTGAAGAAGAATGAATATATGTATAACTGAATCACTTTGCTGTACACCTGAAACTAACACAACATTTTTAATCAACTGTACTCCAATAAAAAAACAAAAGAAGCAGGCTTCCCTGGTGGCGCAATGGTTGAGAGTCCACCTGCCGATGCAGGGGACACGGGTTCGTGCCCCAGTCCGGGAGGATCCCACATGCCGTGGAGCGGCTGGGCCTGTGAGCCATGGCCGCTGAGCCTGTGCTTCCGGAGCCTGTGCTCCACAACGGGAGAGGCCACAACAGTGAGAGGCCCGTGTACCGCAAAAAAAAAAAACAAAAAAAAAACAAGCAAACAAACAAAAAAACAGCGCATAACCCTGTAGTACTCTCATCACTAAGCAATCCCATTTGTCTAGTTATTGGTGAAGACATTTCAGCAATAATATGCATAAAGAATAAAGAACACTGCAGTACATTCTGCCAATCTAGATCCTTTACAAAGCATTTAGGTTATTATCTGTGCTTTGGAGTTGTTGCTGGAGGGGCCACCCAGAGATTTATTAGGTCTAATTCTCTGATTTCCAGCAGATGAATCATCAATTAGCCCACATTGGTGGGCTAATTATGCTATTTAAAAACACTTTCAGGGAAGAATCCATCATAGGAGAACAGTACAAAAAGGCAAAAAAAAAAAATCTACATGCTTAAAAAATATATTTTATACATATGCAAATCTTTCATAAACTAAAATTTACTTTCCCCTTCTTAAGTGCAGTTCTACATTTTTCCTGGCTTTTATAGTAACACATTACCCCATGATTTAATCAGTAAATTGAGCTTTGATGAGTAATAAAAATCATAAAACAAATAAATGAACCCAAGAAACAACAAAACCACAATTATTTTTTTATTTTTATTTTACTCTATTGCTAAATTCTGATATTTCTGGTGGTCCAAGGGTTAGGAAAACAATCTGTGAGAGGAACTTAGAACCATATATTTAAAAGAATAACAATATTCATAGTCACGTTTATTCTATGCCAGTTTTAAGCTTTAAAGTTCAAAAGATTAATATTTGCAATAATATTTAGAATAATTTATTTACATTTATAAATATGATATACTTTTATTTTTTAAACATCTTTATTAGAGTATAATTGCTTTACAATGGTGTGTTAGTTTCTACTTTATACAAAAGTTAATCAGCTATACATATATCCCCATATTCCCTCCCTCTTGCGTCTCCCTCCCACCCTCCCTATCCCACCCCTCAAAGTGGTCACAAAGTACCGAGCTGATTTCCCTGTGCTATGTGGCTGCTTCCCACTAGCTAGCTATTTTACATTTGGTAGTGTATAT
>RJWK010053647.1:0-15292 GCA_004363435.1 Platanista minor | reverse complement strand
CCGCCTCCAGCCGCCCGTGCTCCAGGTCGGCCTTGAGCTCCTCCACTAAGGCCAGGACCCGACGTTAGCGCGGCCCGCGGCCCCGAAACCCACCAGTCACCTCCCGTGGGCCGAGACCTCAAAAGGTGAGGTGAGGCGCCCGAGGGGGCGGGTCGACGTCCCAGACAGGACCGAGGACCCCTCCGCCCACTCCCAGGCCCTGAGATCAGGGCGCGCGGGGAAAGCCGGCAAGGGAGACACCTCCGCGCCCACCTTCCCTGCCCTCTGTGTCTTGGGTGAGTGGGGCATCCACTCCAGTGAGCCCCGATCCCGCCCAGACCCTGCCCGGCTGGGACCTGGGGCCCCTGCCTACCTGTGGGCGGCCGGCGGGCCGGCCGGGGCTGGGACTGAGAGCCGCCCTCTGTCTCTGCTGAGCTGGGCTGACTCCTGCCCTTCCTCCCTTTGGTGAAGACGCTAAACATGTTGGCCAGGCCTTTCGACTTCCTCTTCTTGGCAACCTCTTCCTCATCCCTGTCTGCGGCCTCCTCGGCCCCCAGGGGTGGCACCAGGCCCTCGGAGGAGGCCTCCGACATGGAGGCTTCTGACTCTGCCTCCGGGGTGAAGGACAGCTTCTGGGGGCTTCCGGGGAAGTCAGGGGCGCGTGGCGCAGGCTGTTGGCCCAGAAAGCCTTGGAAGGTCATCGTCTTCAGCATCACGCCGGCTCAGGCCTGCGGGCTGGCAAGGGGAGGGAATGAAAGGGTCAACGGCCACCAGGGGATGGGCCTGGCTCCTGGCTCCCCGGCCCAGGTACAGAGCCAGGTTGATGTGTTTTCACCTGTATGACCAACAGGCTCTGGCCTTCTCCTGGCCCAGATGGGGCCAGGCTGGACAGCTCTCTCCCTGGACACCAGTTCCTCAGGACCCACCGCCCCTCTGAGAACTGCCGAGGCAGGGAGGAAGCTGGGGTTGGGAGGCGTTCCAGACAGAAGGGGCCTTCATTTTGGCAAATCCTTCCTTGACAGCCCACCCTCTGGGCAGGGAGAAGGGACTGCAGGGCATGAGAACCACCCAGATCCCACGAGACCCTGGGGGAGCAGGCAGACCACGGGCCACCGTCCCCCGGC
Organism: Platanista minor; assembly: GCA_004363435.1. Taxonomy (NCBI): domain Eukaryota; kingdom Metazoa; phylum Chordata; class Mammalia; order Artiodactyla; family Platanistidae; genus Platanista; species Platanista minor. Next base: position 14,189 of record RJWK010053647.1, on the reverse strand, counting down.
GCCGAGCGAGAACTGAGGTCCAGAAAAGTCACAGAGCACAAGAGGCTGGTCTGAGGCAGGAATCCAGCCCCAGCCCTGTCCTCCATTTTGCCTGTTCTCCTCTTGACTCGTGCAGCTTTGGGGTCACAGAGGAAAGCTCTGAGCAGAAACACGGCTGCTCTGGCTGGGACCACAAGGTAGGCAGGGCCTGACCCCTATTATGACCTTGGGGCTCAAGTCTACAGAAACCATAGTGCCCCCTCAAACTTCAGGGGGTCTTTCCCATGTCAGTAGGGACAAGGGGCCCAATGAGGCACAAGGCTCTCTGAGGTCACATGGCAACTCGGACTGGAAACCCAAGCTTCCTGGCTCCATGCACCCTGCCTACTCCCAAATGGAGTGACATCATCATCACAAAAGCTTCCGCTTTCTGGGCGCTTCCTGAGTGCCCATCCCATCACTTCCACACTCCCTTCCAAAAGGCGTGTTATTTTCCTCATCTCACACAACTAGCTCAGAGGGGCTTAAAATGCCCCAATGGTCAACAGCCTGGGCTTGGAACTCAGATCACCTGGCTCCGGGCACCCCTGCCTCGTGGCCCCCAACACCTCGCGAGCTGCATTCAGAGGGGCAGCACCCTCCCCAGCGCCTTGACCGTTGTGGAAGCCAGGCCAGGACCGATGGAGGGGAACATGGCTGACCCCAAAGGAGGGAGCGGGGCAGGGCTGGGCCTCCCTGGTAACTGGGGTGATCCATAACCACAGTGCCTGCCCCACCACCCAAGAGTAAACACACCAAGTCGTGACTCATACAGAACGATGACTTCAGTTCGCCCCGGCAATGACCCTGCAAGGCAGATGGGGTGATCCAATCATCCAGAGAGAGAAATTGAGGTGGCAGGAGGCAGGGTGGGATTAGGCCTGTCAGACTTTCTACAACCCCTACTGCCTCCCCATCGGCCCAGCCTCCTCTCGCATCTGCCCAGGGACTCGTCCCAAACCCCCAAGCTTGACCAGAGCCACTCAGTGGCCAGGAAGCCGGGCTTTCTCCCACTCCCACTGGTTTCACCAGGTGCCTGGGCAGAGTCCTACACTGCTGGATCTCCGTTGCGTCCCCTGTGCCATTTGGCCTGAGAGTTCCACTCCAGAACCAAGCAGGGGGTACTCTGGGGAGCCCCAAAGCCAGGGTCCCCAGGTGCAAGGCCACTGAGCATATCCGCCCTGCCGACCCCTTGCCCCAGCTTCCCTCCCAATCCATCTCAGTTTCATGCCAGGCACCCACCGGAGCTGGTCTGCCCGGCTGGCTGGGGCTGCTCAGCGCCACCCTGGGCCCCCAGGGCCCACCTCTGCCCCCCGCTGGGGTGAGCGAGAGGGCCATCTGACCCGCTGTGCTCCCGCCGGCCTCACCTCTGCCCTTACTGCCCCCCGCCTCCTCCATCCCCACACGTGCTAGGCTCTACCCAGCCTCCAGACCTGGCCCCTGCAGGTCCCCGCATGGCATCGCTGCCTCCTCGCCTCTGTGGCACAAACTCTCCTCACTCTTCAGGGTCCTGCAGCAGCCCCCTTGGCCCACGTCCCAGGCCTTGACTCTGAGGCAGCTGGTGCAGTAGAAAGAGAACAGCTGTGGGTTTAGCTGTACCACCCACTAGGGTGTGGACCAGACTTCACCCTTCCTTCGTAGGCCTTAGTCTCCCCATCTGGGAAATGGGGATGAGGACCCCCACCTCACAGTACTGCTGAAAGGGTGTGAGGAAACGACTCAGACACATGCTGGCACCTAGCCAGTCCTCAGTAAGGGTCTGCGTCACGTGTCCCAGTGTCTGTCAGGCTAACCCTGGCGCCCGGATACAGCAGAAGAGGGCAGGAGAGGGATCCTTTAAGGCTAGGCTTGCGGCTGGGCACACTGAGACAGGAAGGGGAGTGCTCCGAGTCATACCCTGTGGCCACAGCCTGTGGCCCAACAGTGGCACCCCTCAGGTCCTCCCAGCTCCCCCAGCTTCTCCTCAGGCACACACACCCTCACTCTCCTTCCCGGGTCAGGGCTGAGGTCCACCCAAGCCTCCCTGGCCCCTGTGCCTAGCTCCTCTGTGCCTATAGGTCCTGCTTCCTACCGCAAAAGGAAGGGACACCCGGCGCCTTTCCCCACAGCCCCTCCCTGATGCTTTTTGCAGGACGCAGTCCTCCGCTGGGAGCATCTAACCCGGACCCTCTGCACCCTGACGCAGCAGCTCAGCCTGGGGGCCTCAGTTTCCCTAGAAGAGGGGCTGCCAGAGACCTGGTTCCGTCCCGCCCTCTTGGTCCCCTCCGTCGCGCCGGCCGCTCCCTCGCGGGATCGGGCCGGAGACTCCGGGTCGGGGCGGCCGGGCAGCCGCGCTGAGAGGTTGGGGACGGACGCACCGCGGGCGGAGGTCACTTACTGTGTCCGGGCCGGGCCGCCGCTGTCTGGGCTGAGCCGGGCGCCGCCTGAAATAGACGCAGACTCCGCCCCCGCCGGGTCCGCTCGCCCCGCCCGCCTCCTCCGCGGAAAACCCGCGGGCGAAGGCCAAAGCAGAGCGTGGCGGGGACTGCCTGTGTCCCCGTGTCCGGTGTCGCGCCCCGCCCCCCAAGGCGGTGCGGGGCCTGCCTAGCAGGGGAGCGGGGGAAGGGGTTACGACCTACCACCAGCCCAGGCGGGATGACTGGGCTGGCCAAGCGTCGCCAGGCTGTGTCGGGCGCGGGACCGGCACCTAGGGCGGACGGAATGGGTCTGGCGCTGACCCGTTGTCCGACGACGGCTTCCGATTGGCTGGCTGGGAGGGGCCCCCGCGCTCAGGACCACTTTCGCGCGTCACAGAGCCAGCACCCACCCCAGCTCAGCCCAACTGTGGGGAGTCCCCTTCCCCTCGCGGGGTGCTGGGAATGGTACAACCTGACTCCCTCGGAGGTTGGCCGCGCGGAGAATCACCCCCTCTGGAGAGAGTGTTCCCACTCTGGGTATCACTGTGGCCGCAGAGAGCCATGGGAGGGGGCCTTCATGGAGGAGCCTCCCTAAGGGATCGGGGGTTGGCCAGCCATGGACAAAGCACCTGTGCTGGTGCCTTGCATACGCTGTCACCATCGAGTCTTGCTTAAAACGGAGAAATGGCTCACAAAAGTGAGTGACTTGCCCGAGGGCACACAGGCAGTAAACGGTGGTCGGTGATTGGAACCCACACGCAGGCGTGTAGGACTCCCACTGAAGCACTTTTCCTTCCTGGGACCGGCGCTGGGCCAGGACAGGGTCCTAAAGGCACCAGATGGGGACCCCGACAGCTCAGGCTTGAGTCTCACTCAGCCCAGCTTTGTCCACACACTCAGCGTGGCCTTGAGCAGGTCACATCCCTTTCTGGGCCTCAGTTTCCCTATCTAAGCCCTGTTTCTCTGTCAAAGGGCCGGAGGGGTGCTGGTGAAGAGTACCCCTTCCCCGTTTCACATCTTAGGAATTCCTGCCCTCTGGAAAGGACCCTGTGGCTCAGGAATTTCCCGCCTGGGCACCAGCTTCCTTTTTGCTTCTTCATAGAGCCTCTGCTCCTCCCTCCCTTTTGTTTGCTACCCCTCCCCCTCCCCACGGGTTCCCTGTTCCCCCTGGAAACTGGGCACAGATCTCTGCAGCCTGGGAGGCATGGCCAAGTGGGCAAGGCAGGGGGGAGATGGGGGTGCCCCTTGGAACTGAGAACTTCCTCTTCCTCCTTAGGAATGGTGGCCAAGGGCCAGTTGTGGGCTTGGACATCGATCCTGTCCCCGGCGGGGGTGGGGTGGAAAGGGGCGGCTGCAGTAAGAAGGGCTCCACCCCTTCTCTCCCTGTAGCCTCAGGGGTGACGGTTTTCAGATCTGAACCAACTGGTCACAGTACCCCTGGACAGGGAGGGTCATTCCAGCTGCTCCCGGTGAGTATGCGGGGAGACTAAAGCCAGAACCCCCCTCCCCCCAAGTTCAGCCAGCCAGACAGGGTGACTAGGACAAGAACCAAGGGATCCTGGCCCAGTGCCTCCGTGGCTGCCTGCTGTGGCCTCACTGCGCAATCCCCACGCCTTCCCACCAGGCTGCTGCTTCTAACCCCAAACAGATTGGGAAATCGCTGGAGAATCCAAAGTGCTCTGGGTAATGGGGGGAGGGGACAGTGTCAGGCTCAAAGACACTATCATCCCCTCAGAGCTCCAGACCCTGGTCTTCAGGGACAGGAAGGATGCTTCACCGGGCAGATGCTGGGCAGCCACCCTCGTCCCCAGCTGCCATGACACCTGCGCTCCCTCTCCGTGGCCTCAGGCTGCGGCCAGGGGGTGGGAAAACTGCCCTCCCCTCCTGTGGCTGCACCAGGCACTTCCACTTTCCCTGAGTTCAGGCATGAGGGTCAAGCGTCATATACATGAAACTGCCAACTCAAGGGAAATCCTCTGAAAATAGGGCTGCATAGAGGGCCAAGGGGTGTGACTGCCAGTGGGGCCCATAGGGCAGGAGCTATTCTAACCCCCTCTTGACAGATGAGGAGACTGTCCTCAGGAGACCAGACACTTCCAGAAGGAGCCAAAGGCCAGCCAAGAATTCCACCCTCAGCAGGAAATGAGCATCAGATGCTCGTTGAGAGTGTCCCTGGCCAGCTGCTCTCCCATCCCCCACCTCCCCAGGGGGTGGGCGGGGGGCTGCAGGCCAGTTCCACCTGGCAGGGAGGGCAGCACGCAGGAGCGGACTGGCAGTAGACCCTCCAGGCCAGCCCGGAAGTCAAGTGCGCCAGCACCTGGCGAGGAGCTGTAGTCAGCTCCCTGCATGCAACTCAGGGCTTGGGAGGCCCAGGACACGTGCCTTTCCTCTGCTTGGAAATGACAGATGACTTTTTTTTAATTGTGGTAAAATACACATAACCAAATGTACCATTTTGACCATTTTAAATATATAGTTCAGTGGCATGATGTCATACATTGTCATGCAACCATCACCACCATCCATCTCCAGAATTTTTTCACTTTGCAAAACTGAAGCTCCATACTCATTAAACACTAACTCCCCCTCTTCACCTTCCCACTAGTCTGGCACCCACCATTCTACTTTCCATCTCTATAAACTTGACTATTCTAAGTAGCTCATATAAGTGGAATCAAAAGGATGGTAATTGTCCTTTTGTAACTGGCTTATGTAACTACGCATAATGTCATCAAGGTTCATCCATGTTGTGGCATGTGTCAGAATGTCCTTCCTTTTTAAACTTCAATAATGTTCCATTGTTTATCTTTTCATCTGTCCATGGACACTTGGGTTGCTGCCGCCTTTTGGCTGTTGTGAATAATGCTGCTGTGAGCACGGGAACTCAACTCTCTCTTCCAGACCCTGCTTCCAGTTCTTTTGGGTAGACAGCTAACATTTGTCAACAGGTGCCAAGCTCTGTTCTAAGTGCTTCGCATGCACTAACTGATTTCATCAGACAATCTTATGAAATGGGTACTCCTTAATTATCCCCTTTTCACAGATGAGGAAATCAAGGCACAGATAGTTCCAGTCATGTGGTGGTCAGCAGTGGAGCTGGAAGCCACACACTAAGCATTGTGCTGTATTACTTACCCCCTAATGTTGATCAACTGAAATACAGCTTGATGCATTTAAGTCAGACACAAGGAAGGACTGACTGCTGGGCTAGGAAGCTTCGATGCAGAAATGGGAGCTTTTACTGCCCTCCGCTCCTTTTTCATCTTTGAAAAAAGAAAAAAAAGATTTCCCAATCTCTTCCATGACCTTGTCCAGTCAATTAACTGTGTCTTCACCCTCACCCTGTGGGGCAGCAGGAGGGGCTGACCCAGTCCTGGCAGCCCAGCCAGAGAATAATGCAGGCGGTGTGTGTTGAACGTCCTCCCTCTATTCCCCCTCCCGAAGCTCCCTGTAAGAGAAGGAGTGGAAGGCAGAAGGGAGCCCATTCTGACACAGGGCTCAGCAGGTGCAAAAGCCGGCTGGGGGATGGGACTGGAACTGGGGGGCACCGGGAGGACCTGGCTGGCAGGGCGGTGCTGACTGCAGGTGGGCTTCTCCTCGCGGCCCTGCCCACTTCCCTCTGTGACATGACTTGCACTTCCCACTGCCCCCACCCTGGCTCTCACGGCACTGCTTCTCCCTTCACTTCTCAGGCGGTCATGGGACCTGGGACCCTTCCTGGAGCCTCTTGTTTGCTGGGGATGTCCCACTCACTAAGAGCACTGGGCAGAGCCATCGGATCCTCTGTTGACAGGTGAGGAAACTGAGTCTTGGAGGGGCAAGTGAATGCAAAAGCTGAGGCCTTCAGGCTGGGATCTCTGCTGCCACCCAGCCTTCCCCAAAGGGGAAGTCACTTGCTCAGGGTCATTGGCAGCTGCACCTGACCTCGGCCAGAGTCTCCTGACCCCCCCTGAGGACCATGGAATGGCCAGGACAGCTGACCAGGCACCACCCTCCCAGGCCAGCCCCTCCCAGGAGGGTACCCATCAGAGCAGGTGTACCCCAACAGGCAGAGTCCCCCAACCCCCAGGCAGCCGTACACTTGTTAACAGCCCCTCCCTTCCTCCCAGGAGGAAGTCAGACCCCACACTCCTTTCTGTGTTTGGCAGATGGAGAAAATGGGGCCTGAGGAGAAATGGCTTCCACTGGGGCTCAACGAGCCTGGCCCGCTTCTCGTGCTGGAGGTGGGACTGCTCGGGAGAAAGCAGGGCCCACTGGGCAGCAGGACCCTAATCCCAGTGGCCTTCTAAGGAGTGTAATGCAGGAGGGCTCCCGGGAGGGATGCCCCTCCAGGGCATCAGGGAAACTCCGTGCAGGCCCCAGTGGCCTGGCCTCTTTCCTAAATGGGCCTGGCGTTTCACAATGGCTTTCGGTGGTGATGCAAGATGTCCAGCTTCACCTCCTATAGCCCTTCAGACCCGGGGCTGCCCTGGTCCAGCAGCCCGCGGGCCCTTCTCCTAGATGGCATCATTTCCAGGAAAACAGCCTTTCTCCACATAAAGTCCCACCCAGTGACAGAGGCAGGTCACGTGGCAGGAGCTCTGGTGGGAATCCTAGTGCTGTGTAGAGCCGGCCAAGGCTGCAGGGGAGGAGGGGGAGCCTGCACCAAACCACCACAGGGCCTACCAGTTCCTCAAATCTGGGTGTTGGAAGGCCTCCTCATCCGAAACTAGGGAGCCCTGCCCTTCTAGACTTTGGAGAAGGAAGGCATGATGGTGGGGCTCTGGCATGGGACCACTTGGACCCTGGGGCACTCCACCACTTACCTCTGTGTTTCTTGCTTTTTTTTTTTTTTTTTGCCACGCCTCAGCTTGTGGGATCTTAGTTCCCCAACCAGGGGTGGAACCCTGGCCCCTGGCAGTGAAACCACTGGACCACCAGGGAATTCCCACATCTGTGTTTTTAGGCACATTGCTTCACCCTTTGGGACCTCCCCATCCCTTCTGGAAATGGAGCAGACACTTGCTCAGGGGGTTGCCAGGGAAGGCTCCAATGAGAGAGTGCATATAAATAACAGTAACTGCTACTTGGAGGGAGTGCAAACCCCAGGCCAGGCCCTTATCCAGCACATCAGCATTTTCTCCTGTAATGCTCCCAATTTTACACCAGGAGCTAGAGCCCAGAGAGGTGGAGTAACTGCCCAAAGTCACACAGCTAGGAAGATGCAGAGCTGGGACCCTAGCCCAGAGAGGTCTGAATCCAGAGGCTAATTCTTTTTCTTTTAATTGAAGTATATTTGATTTACAATATTATATTAGTTTTAGGTGTACAACATGGTGATTCGATATCTTGCTAGATTATACTCCATTTAAAGTTATTATAAAATAAGAGGTTAATTCTTAACCCCTGCACCGAATCCTTAGGAAGGAGGAAAGTCATAAATCACTGTGCAGGGCCAGCACAGAGTGCGCCCCAGAAACAGCGGGACTTCTCACAACATTCCTCTTTCCCACATAACTAAGAGTCCAATATTTGGGGATCCCATCAATCTAAGAGCGTTAGGTTCTCTACCGTCTGCTTTCACAGGGCTCAGGAAAGACTGCTGTCCCCCCAACACAACACCCTCCAACAAAAGCAGGTGCTTCACCAATGCCTGAAATGTCACTATCCCATGGATGTTCCGTGTATACAGCCCTCTATCCGTGTATATATCCATGTGTATAGCCACATATATTGCTTCTTACAAGCTCAAGGGTCCTATAAGGAACCCTCATTGTTTCTGGGGAAGGACACAGGGAGATGGGAATAAGGAGACGTTCACTGTGTATCCTTTTTTGTTTGTTTGTTTGTTTTTTGTTTTGTTTTGTTTTTGCGGTATGCGGGCCTCTCGCTGTTGTGGTCTTTCCCGTTGCAGAGCACAGGCTCCGGACGCGCAGGCTCAGCGGCCACAGCTCACGGGCCCAGCCGCTCCGCGGCATGTGGGATCTTCCCGGACCGGGGCACAAACCCGCGTCCCCTGCATCAGCAGGCGGACTCTGAACCACCGCGCCACCAGGGAAGCCCACTGTATATCTTTTTTGTACCTTTTTAATTTTGAACTATGTGAATGTATCACTAAAACATTAAGGTTAAAAATGAAAACATTTAACAAATGCATTTTATTATTTTTATTTTTTAAAACATTCATTTATTTATTAAACATTCGGCTGCACCGGGTCGGGTCTTAGTTGTGGCACATGGGATCTTTAGTTGCAGCATGTGGACTCATAGTTGCAGCATGCCTGTGGGATCTAGTTCCCTGACCAAGGATCGAACCCCGGGCCCCCTGCACTGGGAGTGCGGAGTCAGCCACAGGACCACCAGGGAAGTCCCAACAAATGCATTTGAAAAGCCGCTAATGAGCAGGTGGGTGTATGTGCGCACCCAGAGGATGGGAATCCCTGGAAGGGTGAAGCGTTTTATAATGACCCCATGGGTCCCAGGAGAGGAGTGGACCCAAAGGTGGGTGTGACCTGTCCAAGTATCAGTCTGCTCCAAGCATTTCACTAGAGCAGGGGCCCAGGGAGGCTGCCCTGAGTCCCTAGAGGCGCTTAGCCACGGGGGTATGATGGCTCCCAGCAAATCCGCCAAAAAGGGCCCTGTGTTGGCACCCAGCGGGCCCTGATTCCCCCAGACCTGGAGCTCTGTGGCTCAGCCCTCGTCAGCAGCCCCCTCCGATCATCTGATCGCAGTGCCTGGCACAGGCCCACTGCCCAGTGTTCTGCACCAACTGGCTGGGGAAAGACCGTCCCATCTCCTCCCCCTGGGCCGAGGATGGACAGTGGGCAGACACTGACCTTGGTGGGAGGGGCCTCTGACCTGCTGGAGTTGCCTAAGGGACTCAGGGGTAGCAAAGAAAAGGAGATGGAGAGTGGCCCTGGGGACCCCGCAGCCTCCTCTCCCCGCCAGGGCAGTGCTGAGGGGCCCCGCCAGGACCACATCCTAGCCGCTGAGGGTGCTGCCCCTGTGTCTAGGGGCCCCATGTGGTCCAGGGCCTGGAAGGAAGGGACCGGGGTCACCAGGCAAGGAAGGAAGAGGGAGAGGCCGTGCAGGCACGGAGGTGGCACGATGACTGCCCCTCGCAGCAAGCCCTTGGTGCCGAGTCTCTTTGGCTGCCGTCATCTACCCCTGAGTTCCCTCAGCTGCTGGGCGCAGATAGGAGACTGAGCCTCAGAGGGGAGAGGGCCCAGGTCACCAGCTGTGGGAGGGCAGCGCTGAGACCTGAACACGCTCAAGCATGCGCGAAGGTCCACAGAGGGCACAAGCCCAGGAGGAGCTAGGGTGGACACCCAGGTCCCTCCTGTCACCCCAGGCTGTCCTTGGGTAACCAGGCTGGGTTCATCCTGTCCTCGGACCTGAGCACCCTGCCTTGGGCAGGCGACCCCCGCACCCTTTCACTGCCCTCCAGCCTCATCGAGGACCCACAGGCTCAGGGCCGGAGACCAGAGTTGACCCTCAGTCCACGAAGGGGCCCCAGGAAACATGAGCACCGGGGGAAGCCAAGTTGAGCCAAAGCAGGAAAAGTAGGGGGCCACGCGGGGGGAGGGAGTGGCCAGGCAGAGGTGCGACCAGGGCTCAGAGGTAGGGCCCAGGACCCGAGATCTAGGGGCAAACAGGATGTCCTGCTGCACAGGGAAACACAGACACTGGGCAAGGCCCCCCCATCCCCGGGCACTGACAGGGGCTGGCACATTCCAGGAACGCACACACATGTGAACACACACACACACACACGTTTCCTTACCAGCCAGACAACATGGTTCACAAGTCCAGAAGCAGCTCTGAAAGCCAGCCCCCTCCCCCCATGCTTGGCCTGGACAACAGGATGGCCAAGGAAGCACTCTGGCTCTTCGCAGGCCTCACGGGACCTAGTGGGCAGGGGGGTCCTGACCACAGCCCCCAAGCCCGGGGCCGAGCGGCCACTGGCCAGAGCCCTGGACCTGAGCCAGCCCTGGGTCCCCTGGGCTCAGCCCTCCCTCCAGCCTGCAGCCTCCCTGGCTGCACCCTCATAACAGCTGCCGTCTGGCTTCCTGCTCACCCCAGCTTAGCCCTGGGAAGCTGACCCCAGCCCCCAGACTCTGCTGGGCTCACAGGAACATCCACAGGGCACACATACCCACCTGGGCATGGAGGTTCCTGCCAGGAAAACCCTGACTTTCTGTCTCTGGGCCTGGATCTCAGCCTAAATCCTTCCTGCTGCAACATGAGGAGGCTGCTCAGAACCACACCCCCCCCCCCCAGCCTCCTCCTGGGGGCCTTCCCCACTCACTGACACCATCCACCTCAGGATTCACTGACAGAGTCCCCCACCCCTGCACCCAGCCTCTTCTCGGCTTTTTCTTGCAGATGGTGGCCTGGCCAGACACCTGCAAACATGGGGTCACAGGGGGGCCAGAGCCTGGCTTTACGGCAGGCTCTTAACTTCACTCTCCCCGGCCTGGGAGGCACAGACAGAACCCCTATTTCAAGCTGGAAAAACTGAGGCACAGGGCTTCCCTGGTGGCGCAGTGGTTGAGAGTCCGCCTGCCGATGCAGGGGACACGGGTTCGTGCCCCGGTCCGGGAAGATCCCACATGCCGCGGAGCGGCTGGGCCCGTGAGCCATGGCCGCTGAGCCTGCGCGTCCGGAGCCTGTGCTCCGCAACAGGAGAGGCCACAGCAGTGAGAGGCCCGTGTACCGCAAAAAACAAAACAAAACAAAACAAAACTGAGGCACAGAGAGGTGAAGAAACTTGCCTACAGTCTCCTGGCTGGAAAGTGGTAGAGCTGAATCCCCTCCCACCTCTGCAGCCTGGCTTAGAAACCCAGCCCCAGGACCCCCAGCCTGCAGCCAAGGGTCTCAGGCAAGGTCAGGCATGTCAGGGTCAGGGTGAGGACCAGGAGCTGCAGGAGAGGGCCTCCTTGAGGGGCCTGGGGCCTGGGACTCAAATGTGGGATGGGTTGGCAGGGGCTCCCGGGGAAGAACCCGGCCAGGACCAAACCAGATCAAGGCTTCCTATACCCTCACCCCCACCCCACCCCGGCCTGAGACTCTCAACCAGACCACTGCTGGTCCCTGGGCTTACATGTGGGGTCAGGCTGACCTGTCAATCACCTGCCCCTCCCTAGGGAGAGAGGTGCCCCTCTGATACCTCCCCTCTCCCTGGCTGTGAGGATCCCAGGCCACCCGTGCTGGGGCCTGTTGTGAAGCAGTGCCAACCTCCATCCTCCACTGGCCTCAGTTTCCCCACTGACACAAGGACCGCTTGTCAGAGTCAGCAATCACACACCCCGCGCCCGCTCCTGTTCCCGGAGCCTGGGAGCCCCGTCCTCTCCGCTTCCTCCTTCCTGCCCAGCTCATCCCACCCCCGCTGGATTCCCCACTTGGGAAGATCTGGACACTCCCTCGGCCCCCTGCCTGCCCCACCCCTGGCCAGGTGCCCCCATGGAACAGGCTGCCACTGGCACCTGTTCCTGCTCCCCCGGGACCCCGAAAGGGGACTGGGGGGAAAGGCACCTATCGCTGCCTTCGGCCACATCCTGTCAGTCTCCCCATCTCAGAGCTCAGCCTTCCTGGCAAGCCCGAGGCTATGGATGCAAATCGGTTCCACAGCAGCCTCAACTGCAGGCTGGAGCCCAATTTTAGTGCCACTTTTTGTGAGAGGAGGATGAGGAGGGGCGTGCGCGGGGGCGCAGCGGGGTGATCTCCTTGCAGCGCCACGCCCAGAGCCGAGACCTGCAGGGGCAACCCCTCATACACACACTCCAGGTTGGCACTTGCCCTGCAGCAGCCCACAACTCTCACGCTGGGAAGTCCCTCTCACAACTAACCCAAATACCTCAAGCTGCAGGAAAAGGCTTGGCCTTCTCTTGTCTCCCAGGGCCCAGGACTGCTTAGAACGGGACAGAGCAGTGCCCACCCCGCTGGGCAAAGCTCACTAGGCACACGGCACTGGGGGCCCGGGGTCAGAGCCTGACTTGCTCTGCAGCCACAGGGGTGGGCCTTCCCAGTTCTAGACCTGCCTCAGTCTCCCCATTGGTACAGTGAGCAGAAAACAGCCATCACCAAATGGAGTCACCACGGAACCTCTGGCTGGACCCTGGGCGCATGGGAACCCAGACCTCCTGCCTGAAGTCAACTTGGCCTGCCCCTTTTTAGGGAAACACCATTTTAATTCATGTTTATTTTAAAAATAAATACTCTGTTCTTTACTTTCAGACTGGGGTGGCGCTGGACAGTTAGGCAGGGAGGCCTTCCTGGGTGGGCAGTACTGATGGGAACTTCTGACACTCCCGATCCCTCCCCCGCAAATGCCTGAAATGCCTCTCTCATGGCTGTTCCTTCTGGTCACCAGCCATGCGTGGCTGAGGATGGAAATTCCATGACCACTGGCTCCTGACTTGGGGCTCAGTGCCTGGGGGAAGGTGGCCAACCCTCCACCTGGGGTCAGCTCCCTCTCAGGCCCAGGAGCACGAGATGCAGGTGATTAGCACATCCATGGAGGTGGGCACCTCGATCTCCTCGAAGAGCACGTGGCCCCCAGCAGCGCCGGGGCCCCCTGCCTTGGCCGCAGCCCTCAGCAGGTCCTGGGCATGCGTCAGGAGGTGCTGGTTCCGACGGCGGCCCAGTCGGCGCAGCGCTAGAATGGCCAGCACGTGGTCCTGCCTGCAGAGACACACAGACCCTCACTGCAGACCCAGCAGCTTCAATGACACCCCAGACCCCGAGGTGAGGAGAACCCCAGGGGCTTGGGCTGGAAGTACGAGTGCACCCAGCATTCCTGGAGCCTGGTCTCAGAGAGACTGAGAATGAGCCAGGAGGAGCACTGCTCCTGGAAGAGGTGGCTGGGCCTTCAAGGGTGCGAAGCCACGTGGAGCCGGGAGGGCAGGCCTCTGTGGCTTATGCAGAGGTTCAAGAAACCTAGTGGATTGAAGGATGCAGCAATGCGGCCACATGGAGGCGGGGCCGCGGGACTCGCTGGCCTCAGAAAGGAGTCAGGGCCTCCCGCTTCCAGCCGTATGTAGGGAGCCACAGCCAGGCAGCACGCAGAGAGGCAGCATGGGGGTGGGAGGCCTGCGCCCAGTGGCATCAGGAGCTCCCCCTCCCCTCCCGAGCACCCCAAGAAGCTCGAAGCACCGCCCCACAAGCTAGGGAGGGCAGGCCAGCCCAAGGCAGGAAAACTGGAAGGGGCCAGAAGGGGAACCTCCGGCGCTTGGAGGGGAGGGGTGGTCACTGCGGGCTGGGGGCCTGGAATTCTCCCCGGGGCGGGGTGCAGGGCAAGGCGGTGGGTCCAGGAAGGAGCTAGGCAGGGGGTTTTCTGCAGTCTCCCCACCCTGGAATCTCCAAGGCCATGGAGAGATTCGGGCTAGGATTTCCATGGGTACCATGACTCACCACCCCCCCTCCCAACACACACGCGGGGGGGCGGGAATCAAAGCCTTCTTCTTCCTGGCCAGGTCTGGGGCTTCCGGAAAGGGCCTTCTCCCAGGGGTGGGGGCCGCGGCCTCCCCTCAGCCTCCCAGGGGAGGGACGTGTCCCCACCGTCAGTCGCGGGAGGAAGGTCTCCCACTCCCTTCACACTCCAGGGGTGGGGACGTGTCTCCCCATCTCACCACAGGACTGAATGAGGATGGCGAGAATAGACCACGAGGGAAGGTCGCCCCGATTCCACGAGGCCTCCCCGCAGCCTGAAGGCCGGGGGCCCGCAGCTCCTGCACCTGCACCTGCGCACTCAGGCCGGCGCTAGTCCGAGCCCCGCCCGGGAGGCGCCCCTCCCCC
>RJWK010053646.1:0-15293 GCA_004363435.1 Platanista minor | reverse complement strand
ATATTGAATATAGTTCCCTGTGCTATTCAGTAGGACCTTGTTGTTTACCCATATCCTATACATAATAGTTTGCACCTGCTAATCCCAAACCCCCAATCCATCCCTCTCCCACCCCCTCCCCCTTGGCAAACAAGTCTGTTTTCTATGTCTGTGAGTCTGTTTCTGTTTCGTAGATAAGTTCATTTGTGGCATATTTTAGATTCTACATATAGTGATATCACATGGTATTTGTCTTTCTCTTTCTGACTTCACTTAATATGATAATCTCAAGGTACATCCACGTTGCTGCAAATGGCATTATTTCATTCTTTTTTATGGCTGAGTAGTATTCCATTGTATGTATGTACCACATCTTCTTTATCCATTCATCTGTCGATGGACATTTTAGGTTGTTTCCATGTCTTGGCCTTTGTGAACAGTGCTGCTGTGAACATAGGGGTGCATGGATCTTTTTGAATTATAGTTTTGTCTGGATATATGCCCCAGAGTGGGATTGCTGGATAATATGGTAATTCTATTTTTAGTTTTTTGAGGGACCTCCATCGCGTTTTCGATAGTGGCTGCATCAACTTACATTCCCACCAACAGTGTAGGAGGGTTCCATTTTCTCCACACCCTCTCCAGCACCTGTTATTTGTGGACTTTTTAATGATGGCCATTCTGACTAGTGTGAGATAATACCTCATTGTAGTTTTGATTTGCATTTCTCTAATAATTAGCAATGTTGAGTAGTTTTTCATGTGCCTGTTGGCCATCTGTGAGATGTCTATTTAGGTTGTCTGCCCATTTTTCAGTTGGTTTTATTTTTTTTTCTTTGAATTGTATGAGCTGTTTGTATATTTTGGAGATTAATCCCTTGTCAGTCGCATAGTTTGTAAATATTTTCTCTCAGTCCGTAGGTTGTCTTTTCATTTTGTTTATGGTTTCCTTTGCTGTGCAAAAGCTTATAAATTTGATTAGGCCCTGTTTATTTTTGTTTTTATTTCTATTGCCTCGGGAGACTGACCTATGAAAACATCGCTTCGATTTATGTCAGAGAATGTTTTGCCTATGTTCTCTTCTAGGAGTTTTATGGTGTCATGTCTTATATTTAAGTCTTTAAGCCATTTTGGGTTTATTTTTGTGTATGGTGTAACAGTGTATTCTAACTTTACGTGCAGCAGTCCAGCTTTCCCAATACCACTTGGTGAAGAGACTGTCTTTTGTCCATTGTATATTCTTGCCTCCTTTGTCAAAGATTAATTGACCACAGGTGTGTGGGTTGATTTCTGGGCTCTCTATTCTCTTCCACTGATCCATATGTCTGTTTTTGTGCCAGTGCCATGCTGTTTTGATTACTGTTTGCTAAATTTTTTTTAAGGTACCGTGACATTTTTTTTCTTGGTGTCTTCTGCCTTAGCATCCTGAATCTTTGGTGTAAAGTCAATTTCAAAGATAGCTTAATTTTTTATGAGTCTGGGTTGGTTTTGTTTGATTTGGTTGGTTTTGAAGAAGACAATGAAAAATACAAAAGATGCCAACACACATGCTGCCAGTACTGCAAGCTATCTTGCTCAAATGCACAGATTTTCAAAGTGGCAGGAAGACTATAAGCTAGTTCAGAGACCTAAGGAAGGAAGAAATAAGCATAGCTTCCTCCTTCACATATTCTTGCTCTTGCAGAACAAAGATGAACTGAGATCCCAGCAACTTATCCAGTATTTCTGTGTCAACTTCAAACTTATATAGCTAGTCTTTCTTTTCCTTTGTATCATTTTTCTTATCCAAATAAGAAGAAAGAGAAGGATTAAAAAAGGATATTTGTTGAGCCTCCTGTTCTGTTACTTGTGTTTGATCTTCACAACAATCCTGGAAGGTATACATATTATCCCTATATTATAGGTGATGAAATTGAGGCTTGGGAATGTTTAGTGACTTGGGAGCTGGGATTCTAATGTATCACAGGACTTCCTAAGAAGGACATAGTGGAAATCTCTCTTCAAAAAAGAATGCTATTGAAATTCAATGAATAAATGCAGAATCAGTTTACTAAATTATGACTGATTATGGTTGGGTATTTCCTGAAGATCAAAAGGATACATATGACCCTTGAACAACATGAGTTTGAACTGGGTGGATACACTTATATGTGTGTTTTGGGGGCGGGGAAGGGAATTGGTTTTTGTTTTGTTTTTTCACTAAATATGTACTACAGTACTGCACAGTCCATGGTTGGTTGAATCTGCCAGTGCAGAGAGGGCCAACGGTAAAGCTATATATGGATTTTCAACTGTGTGGAGGGTCGACGTCCCTAACCTTACATTGTTCAAAGGTCAACTGTAGTAGGAATAAATATAAATGGAACTTATTTTTTTTAAAAGGCAAAAGAGGAACAAATTAAAATAGAGGTTTACATAGTTGACCTAAATTGAAAAAGTGAGAAGGAAATGTGGAATTTAATAATTCCTTCTCTTGAGGAAAATAGTGAATAGTCAAGAATCAGGAAAAAGTTAAAGGCAACTTGGGTCAGATAGAACTTAATGTTCGAGGTAAAAATGTTGTTGGTAAATGTCAAAACTTTTACATTTCATTTTAGCCTTTCCTGAAGGAAATTATTTAATGTGTGGCTCCTATTTTTCCTGTCCTGGTAAATAATTACTAAGTATTACTGTTTGGGGACATTTCAGGGAACTTTTTTCATTGTGGCCTCTTCTTTCTCGTTTATGTCATTACGATAACATGACTTGTCACTGAAGTGAACAAACTGGAATAGGAGAATAGGGTTTAAAATGAGAGGAGTCTTAAAATATAAATGGCCTTTTATTAACTGTATTCTTGAAATTTCAAGGTGAGGGGTATGGCATCGGGTTCAGTGTGGGCTCTGAAGACTAGCATGGATTTACAGCCAGGCTGTGCTGCTTTGTTGGTTATATGAGCTTGAAAAGGTTATTTAATAATCCAAAGCCTTAGTTTCCTCATCAGTAAAATTGTGATAATAACATTGCCTACCTCATAGAGTGGATGTGAAGATGCAGTGAGAAAATGCACATTAAGCACTTAGCATAGAGCCTGAACTATACTAACTGCTCTGTAAATGTTGGCTCCTGTTATCAGTAATAATGAGACTCCTTCAATCGATTCCATGCTTCCAAGCAACGCTGTGATTATAATTTTGTTTCCCAAGTAGTTTCCCAGATAAGTATCTTATTGTAAATTGGCATTTTTGACCTTTATTTAGGATTTTATGGAACTCAGGCAATACAGTTTGGTGACTGGGTAAACAACTTGGAAATGGTAGGAGTAGATTTAGATTGTTATCTAGGTTCTCTCATTTTGATAATATGCTATAAATGGAATATTCAACAACAACAAACAAATTTAACCTATAAATCCGATTGGTAGCTTGACTGTATTTTAAGTTATATTGAAAATAATGTTCATTGCAGCACTGTTTACAATAGCCAAGACATGGAAGCAACCTAAATGTCCATCGAAAGAGGAATGGATAAAGAAGATGTGATACCTATATACTATGGAATATTACTCAGCCATTAAAGAGAATGAAATAATGTCATTTGCAGCAATACGGATGGACCTAGAGATTGTTATACTGAGTGAAGTAAGTCAGAAAGAGAAAGAGAAATATCGTATAGTATCGCTTATATGTGGATTCTAAAAATAGATGATACAAATGAACTTATTTACAAAGCAGAAATAGACTCACAGACTTAGAGAATGAACTTATGGTTACCAGGGGGGAAGGGTGGGGAGGGATAGGGAGTTTGGGGTTGACATATACACTGCTATATTTAAAATGGATAACCAGCAAGGAACTACTGTATAGCACAGGGAACTCTGCTTAATGTTATGTGGCAGCCTGGATGGGAGGGGAGTTTAGGGGAGAGTGGATACATTTATATGTATGGCTGAGTCACTTTGCTGTGCACCTGAAACTATCACAACATTGTTGATTGGCTATACTCCAATATAAAATAAAAAGTTAAAAAAAGTTTACCAAGTTCTGATTCAAGATGGTGACATAGGAGGATCCTGAACTCACCTTCTCCCATGGACACACCAAATCCACAATTGCATATGGAACAGTTTTCTCTGACGGAAACCTAAAAACTACCTGAGTGACTTCTACACAAGAAAAAACCCACATGGAAATGGGTGGGAGAGGCTGAGACATAACCTTGCCATAAACCCATCTCCAGCACAGCAACCCAAAATCAGGAAGGAACTAACAACTTTAAGCTTCTCCCTGAGGAGCAAATGGTTTGAACTACACATCTGGTACCCCAACTTTTAAGACATGCACCCAAGAGATAATCCCACAAAACATCTAGCTTTGGGTTTTTTGTTTTGTTTTTTAGGTTTTAAAATAACAATGAATTATTTTTCATGCTAAATCTTTTATTAACTTTTAAAAAGTTTTTTATTTTATACTGGTGTATAGTTGATTAACAATGTTGTTAGTTTCAGGTGTACAGCAGAGTGATTCAGTTCTACATATACATGTATCTATTCTTTTTCAAATTCTGTACCCATTTTGGTTATTACAGAGTACTGAGCAGAGTTCCCTGTGCTATACAGTAGGTCCTTGTTGGTTATCTATTTTAAATATAGCAGTATGTACAGGTCAATCCCAAACTCCCAATCTGTCCCTCCCCTCCACCCTTCCCCCCAGTAACCATAAGTTTGTTCTCTAAGTTTGTGTGTCTGTTCCTGTTTTGTAAATAAGTTCACTTGTATCATTATTTTTTGGATTCTGCATATAAGCGATATCATATATTTCTCTTTGACTTACTTCACTTACTGTGATAATCTCTAGGGCCATCCATGTTGCTGCAAATGGCATTATTTCATTCTTTATTAATGGCTGAGTAATATTCCATTGTATATATATACCACATCTTCTTTATCTATTCCTCTGCTGATGGACATTTAGGTTGCTTCCATATGTTGGCTATTGTCAACAGTGCTGCAATGAACATTGGGGTGCGTGTATCCTTTTGAACCATGTTTTTCTATGGATATATGCCCAGGAGTGGGATTGTTGGATCATACGGTAGTTCTATTTTTAGTTTCTTAAGGAACCTCCATATGGTTCTCCATAGTGGCTGTACCAATTTACATTCCCACCAACAGTGTAGGAGGGTTCCCTTCTCTCCATACCCTCTCCAGCACTTGTCTGTAGACTTCTTGATGATGGCCATTCTGACTGGTGTGAGGTGATACCTTATTGTAGCTTTGATTTTCATTTCTCTAATTTTTAGTGACATTGAGCAGCTTTTCATGTGCCTCTTGTCCATCTGTATGTGTTTTTGGAGAAAGGTCTATGTAGGTCTTCTGCCCATTTTTTGACTGGGTTGTTTTTTTGATATTGAGCCCATGAGCCGTTTGTAAGTTTTGGAGATTAACTCCTTGTCAGTCGCATCGTTTGCAAATATTTTCTCCCATTCTGTGAGTCGTCTTTTTGTTTTGTTTATGGTTTCCTTTGCTGTGCAAAGGCTTCTGAGTTTCATTAGGTCCCATTTGTTTATTTTTGTTTTGATTTCCATTACTCTAGGAGACATAAGCAAAAAGATATTGCTGCAATTTATGCCAAAGAGTGTTCTGCCTGTTTTCCTCTGAGAGTGTTCTAGTATCCGATCTTACATTTAGGTCCATAATCCATTTTGAGTTAATTTTTATGTATGGTGTTAAAGAATGTTCTAATTTCATTTTTTTACATGTAGCTGTCCAGTTTTCCCAGCACCATTTACTGAAGAGACTGTCTTTTCTCCATTGTATAGTCTTGACTCCTTTGTTGTAGATTAAGTGACCATAGGTGTGTGGGTTTATTTCTAAGCTTTCTATCCCATCCCATTGATCTATATTTCTGTTTTTGTTCCAGTACCATACTGTTCTGATGACTGTAGCTTTGTAGTATAGTCTGAAGTCAGGGAGCCTGATTCCTCCAGCTCCATTTTTCTTTCTGAAGATTGCTTTGGCTATTCGGGGTCTTTTGTGTCTGCATACAAATTTTAAGATTTTTTGTTCTAATTCTATGGAAAATGCCATTGGTAATTTGATAGGGATTGCATTTGTAGATTGCCTTGGGCAGTATAGTCATTTTGACAATATGATAATATTTTGACAATTTTGACATTTTGACAATTTTGACAATATTTCTTCCAATCCAAGAACATGGTATATTTTTCCATCTGTTTGTGTCATCTTCAATTTCTTTCATCAGCATCTTATAGTTTTCTAAGTACAGATCTTTTGCCTCCGTAGGTAGGTTTATTCCTAGGTATTTTACTCTTTTTGATGTGATGGTAAATGGGAATGTTTCTTTAATTTCTCTTTCTGATCTTTCATTCTTACTGTATAGAAATGCAACAGACTTCTGTGTATTTATTTTGTATCCTGCAACTTAACCGAATTCATTGATGAGCTCTAGTAGTTTTCTGGTAGCATCTTTAGTATTCTCTATGGATAGTGTCATGTCATCTGCAAACAGTGACAGTTTACTTCTTCTTTCTCAGTTTGGATTCCTTTTACTTCTTTTTCTTCTCTGCCATGGCTAGGACTTCCAAAACTATGTTGAATAAAAGTGGCAAGAGTGGACATCCTCGTCTTGTTCCTGATCTTTTAGGAAATGCTTTCAGCTTTTCACCATTGAGTATGATGTTAGCTGTAGGCTTGTTATATATGGCCCTTATTATGTTGAGGAAGATTCCCTCTATGCACACTTTCAGGAGAGTTTTTATCATAAATGCGTTTTGAATTTTGTCAAAAGCTTTTTCTACATCTACTGAGATGATCATATGGTTTTTATCCTTCAATTTGTTGACGTGGTGTATCACACTGATTGATTTGTAGATACTGAAAAATCCTTGTATCCCTGGGATAAATCCCACTTGATCATGGTTTATGATCCTTTTCATGTATTGTCAGATTCAGTTTTCTAGTATTTTGTTGAGGATTTCTGCATCCATGTTCATCTGTGATATTGGCCTGTAATTTTCTTTTTTGTGGTATCTTTATCTGGTTTTGGTATCAGAGTGATGGTGGCCTCATAGAATGAGTTGGGAAGTGTTCCTTCCTCTGCAATTTTTTGGAAGACTTTGAGAAGGATTGGTGTTTGCTCTTGTCTAATTGTTGGATAGAATTCACCTGTGAAGCCATCTGGTCCTGGACTTTTGTTTGTTGGGAGTTTTTTAATCACAGTTTTAATTTCAGTACTTGTGATTGGTCCATTCGTATTTTCTAATTCTTCCTCATTCAGTCTTGGAAGGTTATACCTTTCTAAGAATTTGTCCATTTCTTCTAGGTTATCCATTTTATTGGCATATGGTTGCTTGTAGTAGTCTCTTATGATCCTTTGTATTTCTGTGGTGTCCATTGTAACTTTTTTCAGTTCTAATTTTATTGATTTGAGCCCTCTCTCTGTTTTGCTTGATGAGTCTGGCTAAAGGTTTGTCAATTTTGTTTATCTTTTCAAAGAATCAGCTTTCAGTTACATTGATCTTTTCTATTGTTTTCTTTGTCTCTATTTCATTTATTTCTGCTCTGATCTTTATGATTTCTTTCCTTCTAAGTTTGGGTTTTGTTTGTTCTTCTTTCTCTGTTTGCTTCAGGTGTAAGATTAGGTTGTTTATTTGAGATTTTTCTTGTTTCCTAAGATTGTATTGCTACAAACTTCCCTCTTAGAACTGCTTTTGCTGTGTCACGTAGGTTTTGGATTGTCATGTTTTCATTTTCATTTGTCTCTAGGTATTTTTTTATTTCCTTGGATTTCTTCAATGCCCCATTGGTTGTTTAGTAGCATTTCTTTAGCCCCCACATGTTTTTTTTTAAAAGGATTATATCATATAGACTATATTTTCTGTTCAAAATGCAGTTAAACTAGAAATCAATAACAAATACACAATATATATTTGGAAATTATGAAACATAATTCTAAGTAACTCATAAGTCAAAGAAGAAGAAATAATGGAAATTAGAAAATATTTAAATCTTAATGATAATGAAAAATACTGCCTATCCAAATTTGTGGGATTTAGTTAAAACAATGTGTAGAGGGAAATTTATAGCATTTAAATGCTTATGTCAGGGTAGAAGGGCTGGTGATTAATGAATATATTATAATAGTTTCTACTTTTGCAAGACGAATTACACCAAAAGCTAATGGTGTAGAACAACAATAAATATCTATCCTCCCTCATAGTTTTTGTGGGTCAGGATTTCAAAAGCATGGCTACGTGGTTCTGGCTTGAGGTGTCTTGTGAGGTTGCAGTCACATCATCTGAAGGCTTGAATGAAACAGAAGCATCCACTTCCAAGGTTGTTAGCTGGCAAGCTGGTGCTGGCTTTGGCAGGGAGGCCTCAGTTTCTCTCCACGTGGCCCTTCACAGAGGGCTGCTTGTATGTTCTCACTAGATGGTGGCTAGGTTCTCCCAAGTGGGTGATCCAAAAGAGAAAAAGCCAGGCAGAAGCTATTCTTTTTGTGACTTACTCTTGGAAGCCACATACCATCATTTTTGCCACATTCTATTTGTGAGAAGTGAGTCACTAAGTCTTTCTTGTTCACAGGAGGAGGAAAATCAGGTCCCTTTTTTTTTTTTTTTTTTTTTTTAAGGAAAGGGTGTCAAAGCATTTTAAAACAATCACAGTGAGCTGAGCACCTATTCACTGTAGACGTAAGAAAAAAACTCTAGCAAAATAAGCCCAAGGAAACAGAAAAAAGGCAATTTTAAATGACAACATCAGAAATTAACAAAATAGAAAACAGATACACAATAATCTGCAAAGTCCAAATTTGGTTTTTTGAAAAAGCTGACAAAATTGTAACCTACTAAAACAGACTTAAGAAACAGAAAAACGGAATAATCCTATAACAATTTAAAAATCTATCGGTAGTTTAAAATCCTCCCTCAAAAAGACCACTAAGTTAAGAAGGTCTAACAGGTAAGCTCTACCAAATGGAAAAATACACTAGTAATTCCAGTCTTAAACAAACTATTCCAGATTATATAAAAGGGAAAAGAAGAGGTAGGAACACTCTGTAACTCCTTTTCTGAAGCAAGAATAACCTTGATAGCAAAATCTAAAAATGTCATTGCAAAATAGGAAAATTACAGGTCAAATACACAATGTGAACATTCCTTAAGACATTAGCAAATCAAATCAAAAGTAAATTTCTATAAACGAGCAGCAAACAGAAAGTCTTCACAGCAGCACCGCTAATAATAAATAATGGAAACAGCCCAAATGCCTATCAACAGTAAAATAGATAACTAGAAATTATAGCATATTAACATAATGGAATGTATTCAGCAATGAAAATCAATGAAATACAGCTACAAGCAATAACACGGATGAATCACTGGAATATAATATCAAAAAAAAAGAAGCCATGAAAGAAGATGTAATAAAATTCCATAGGATTAAGTCTAAAAACATGCAAAATGATTAAACACATATGATAAAACTACAAAATCCAGGATGGTGCTCTCTCAAAGGGAAAAGGAGTTAATAGGATCAGGGAGAGGCACATAAGAAATAACAGAGGTAACAGTAATGTTCTTTATATCTTCTGTAAGCTTCATAAGCTTTCTTTTATAGCTACTCAATATTTAATTTAAAAACCTCAAAACAGGGGCTTCCCTGGTGGCACAGTGGTTGAGGGTCCGCCTGCCGATGCAGGGGACGCGGGTTCGTGCCCCGGTCTGGGAGGATCCCACATGCCGCGGAGCGGCTGGGCCCGTGAGCCATGGCCGCTGAGCCTGCGCGTCCGGAGCCTGTGCTCCGCAACGGGAGAGGCCACAACAGTGAGAGGCCAAAAAAAAAACAAAAACAAAAAAAAACCTCAAAACAACTAACAGAATGAACAATAGCTCCCAGTATGGTTTCCTTCATCTCATAAGCTCTAAATCTCTTTACAGCATAGGAAGGAGTACTGCAGCTCACCATTCTATAACAATAGGTGAGAATTTTCTCCAAGCTCTCCTGAATGTTGATTTTTAAAAGAAATTTGGAATATATGCCAAATAGAACTCTTTCATAATGTTGATTATCTAGCCACATATTAAAACAACCATACCATTTTCTCTGTCACTTTAATAAGTATGTTTCAGTCTTAACCATATTCTGGCTACAAGTAAAAAAAAATGGAAAGCTATTCAAGCTTTCAGTCATAATAATGTCAAAAACTGTCCTGTGGTTTTTTGAATTTACCCAATCCAAATAGCACAGACAAAAAATTTTTGTTTGAATTCACTTCAACTCTCTGGTTGTTTAATCTTTTCTATTATTGTTGCAATTTGTCACCCTTAACTACCATAATACACGATTTTTAGACCTTCATACCAAAATAACTACTTGGTTCCTTGAAAATGGAGGGGGAAGGTGGGCAGGAATCCCTGGTTTCACTGAAACTATAGCATGTGTTTGACAGGACAAAAGAAATATTCAAGAGTAGTTCCATGGCAACATAGCTTTAGACAACAAATGAACCAAAGACTATATATGTACTGGTGGTGATAAATGCTAAATGGCTGAGAGGAGTTCTATTTTTTCTGGTCGCTGATGGAGACCTGTTCTTTCAGGTCCAACTCTTAGACTGTTTGAGAGCTTCAAGTAATTTAAGTCAATCCAAAAGTATAAACAGTATGAATAAAACATGTTTAGACCTATTATTTCAGCTTTATTGAGGTACAATTGACATAAAATTACAAGCCATTTAAAATGTACATTGCAGTGATTTGATGTATGTGTACGTTGTGAAAGGATTCCACCCATCTCATTAATTAACAAATCCACCACCTCACGTATTTATCCTTTTTAGTGGGAGGAAAGAGCTTTTAAGTTCTACTCTTTCAGCAAATTTCAATTATACAATACAGTGTTATCACTACAGTTGCCATGTTTTTCGTTAAATCCTCAGACCTCATTCATCTTATAACTGAAACTTTGTACCCTATGACCAACCTCGCCTTATTTTGCCCACACTCCACCCTGGCAACCACTTTTCTGCTCTGTTTTTAGCCTTCAGCCTTTTTTTTTTTTTTAAAGATTTCACATATAAGTGATTCTATGCAGTATTTGTCTTCCTCTGCCTGGCTTATTTTAGATTAATTACATTTAAAAAGTATTCCATCCCATGTCCTCAAAAGCTGTATAATCTTCCTTTACAAACCAGAGTTTTTATTTAAATTGTAAAAAAAAAACCATATATGGTTTGCATTTTTTTTTCTTATTAGTCATCAATTTTATACACATCAGTGTAATACATGTCAATCCCAATCGCCCATTTCATCATACCACCACCACGCCCCTCTGCCTCTTACCCCCTTTGGTGTCCATACGTTTCTTCTCTACATCTGTGTCTCAATTTCTGCCCTGCAAACCGGTTCATCTGTACCATTTTTCTAGGTTCCACATATATCTGTTAATATACGATATTTGTTTTTCTCTTTCTGACTTACTTCACTCTGTATGACAGTCTCTAGATCCATCCACATCTCAACAAATGACCCAGTTTTGTTCCTTTTTATGGCTGAGTAATATTCCATTGTATATATGTACCACATCTTCTTTATCCATTCGTCTGTCGATGGGCATTTAGCTTGCTTCCATGACCTGGCTATTGTAAATGGTGCTGCAGTGAACATTGGGGTGCATGTGTCTTTTTGAATTATGGTTTCCTCTGGGTATATGCCCAGTAGTGGGATTGCTGGATCATATGGTAATTCTATTTTTAGTTTTTTAAGGAACCTCCATACTGTTCTCCATAGTGGCTGTATCAATTGACATTCCCACCAGCAGTGCGAGAGGGTTCCCTTTCCTCCACACCCTCTCCAGCATTTGTTGTTTGTAGATTTTCTGATGATGCCCATTCTAACTGGTGTGAGGTGATACCTCATTGTAGTTTTGACTTGCATTTCTCTAATAATTAGTGATGTTGAGCAGCTTTTCATGTGCTTCTTGGCCATCTGTATGTCTTCTTTGGAGAAATGTCTATTTAGGTCTTCTGCCCATTTTTGGATTGGGTTGTTTTTTCTTTTAATATTGAGCTGCATGAGCTGCTTGTAAATTTTGGAGATTAATCCTTTGTCAGTTGCTTCATTTGCAAATATTTTCTCCCATTCTCAGGGTTGTCTTTTTCGTCTTGTTTATGGTTTCCTTTGCTGTGCAAAAGCTATGACGTTTCATTAGGTCCCATTTGTTTATTTTTGGTTTTATTTCCATTTCTCTAGGAGATGGATCAAAAAAGATCTTGCTGTGATTTATGTCAGAGTGTTCTTCCTATGTTTTCCTCTAAGAGTTTTATAGTGTCTGGTCTTACATTTAGGTCTCTAATCCATTGTGAGTTTATTTTTGTGTGTGGTGTTAGGGAGTGTTCTAATTTCATTCTTTTACATGTAGCTGTCCAGTTTTCCCAGCACCACTTATTTAAGTGACTGTCTTTTCCCATTGTACATCCTTGCCTCCTTTGTCATAGATTAGTTGACCATAGGTGCTTGGGTTTATCTCTGGGCTTTCTGTCTTGTTCCACTGATCTATGTTTCTATTTTTGTGCCAGTACCATATTGTCTTGATTACTGTAACTTTGTAGTATAGTCTGAACTCAGGGGGTCTGATTCCTCCAGCTTCATTCCTTTCCCTCAAGACTGCTTTGGCTATTCGGGGTCTTTTGTGTCTCCATACAAATTTTAAGATTTTTTGTTGTAGTTCTGTAAAAAAATGCCATTGGTAATTTGATAGGGATCGCATTATGTCTGTAGGTTGCTTTGGGTAGTAGAGTCATTTTCCCAATGTTGATTCTTCTAATCCAAGAACATGGTATATCTCTCCATTTGTTGCTATCATCTTTAATTTCTTTCATCATTGTCTTATAGTTTTCTGCATACAGGTCTTTTGTCTCCCTAGGTAGGTTTATTCCTAGGTATTTTATTCTTTTTGTTGCAACGGTGAATGGGCTTGTTTCCTTAATTTCTCTTTCTGATCTTTCATTGTTACCATATAGGAATGCCAGAGATTTCTGTGCATTAATTTTGTATCCTGAAACTTTACCAAATTCATTGATTAGCTCTAGTAGTTTTCTGGTGGCATGTTTAGGAGTCACTATGTATACTATCATGTCATCTGCAAATAGTGACAGTTTTAATTCTTCTTTTCCAGTTTGGATTCCTTTTATTTCTTTTTCGTCTCTGATTGCCATGGCTAGGACTTCCAAAACAATGTTGAATAATGGTGGCGAGAGTGGACATCCTTGTCTTGTTCCTGATCTTAGAGGAAATGCTTTCAGTTTTTCACGATTGATAGGGATGTTTGCTGTAGGTTTGTCGTATATGGCCTTTATCCTGTTGAGGTAGGTTCACTCTATGCCCACTTTCTGGAGAGTTTTTATCATAAATAGGTGTTGAATTTTGTCAAAAGCTTTTTCTGCATCTATCGAGATGATCATATGGTTATTATTCTTCAATTTGTTAATATGGTATATCAAATTGATTGAATTGCATATACTGAAGAATCCTTGCATCCCTGAGATAAATCCCACTTGTTCTTGGTGTATGATCCTTTTAATGTGCTGTTGGATTCTGCTTGCTAGTAATATGTTGAGGATTTTTGCATCTATATTCATCAGTGATATTGGTTTGTAAGTTTCTTGTTTTGTAGTATCTTTGTCTGGTTTTGGTATTAGGGTGATGGTGGCCACGTAGAATGAGTTTGGGAGTGTTCCTTCCTCTGCAATTTTTGGAAGACTTTGAGAAGTATTGGTGTTAGCTCTTGTCTGATTGGGTAGAATTCACCTGTGAAGCCATCTGGTCCTGGACTTTGGTTTCTTTGAAGATTTTTAATCACAGTTTCAATTTCATTACTTGAGATTGGTCTGTTCATATTTTCTCTTTCTTCCTGGTTCAGTCTTGGAAGGTTATACCTTTCTAAGAATTTGTCCATTTCTTCCAGGTTGTCCATTTTATTGGCATAGAGTTGCTTGTAGTAATCTCTTAGGATGCTTTGTATTTCTGCAGTGTCTGTTGTAACTTCTCCTTTTTCATTTCTAATTTTATTGATTTCTAATTTTATTCATCTTTTTCATGATGAGTCTGGCTAATGGTTTATAAATTTTGTTTATCTTCTCAAAGAACCAGTTTTTAGTTTTATTGATCTTTGCAACTGTTTTCTTTGCTTCTGTGTCATTTATTTCTTTCCTTCTGCTAACTTTGGGTTTTGTTTGTTCTTCTTTCTCTAGTTCCTTTAGGTGTAAGGTTGGATTGTTTATTTCAGATTTTTCTTGTTTCTTGAGGTAGGCTTGTATAGCTATAAATTTCCCTCTTAGAACTGCTTTTGCTGCATCCCATAGGTTTTGGATCATCGTGTTTTCATTCTCATTTGTCTCTAGGTATTTTTTGATTTCCTCTTTGATTTCTTCAGTGATCTCTTGGTTATTTAGTAACGTATTGTTTAGCCTCCATGTATTGGTGTTTTTTACGTTTTCTTCCCGTAATTCATTTCTAATCTCATAGTCTGGTGGTCAGAAAAGATGCTGGATAAGATTTAAATTTTCTTAAATTTACTGAGGCCTGATTTGTGATGGAAGCTGTGATCTATCCTGGAGAATGTTCCATGCGCACTTGAGAAGAAAGTGTAATCTGCTGTTTTTGGATGGAATGTCCTATAAATATCAATTAAATCTATCTGGTCTATTGTGTCATTGAAAGCTTCTGCTTCCTTATTTTCATTTTGGATGATCTGTCTCTTGGTGTAAGTGAGGTGTTAGAGTCCCCCACTATTATTGTGTTACTGTCGATTTCCTCTTTTATAGCTGTTAGCAGTTGCCTTATGTATTGAGGTGCTCCTATGTTGGGTGCATAAATATCTATAATTGTTATATTTTTTTCCTGGATTAACCCCTTGATCATTATGTAGTGTCCTTCCTTGTCTTTTGTAACATTATTTTATAGTCTATTTTATCTGATAGGAGTATTACTACTCCTGCTTTGTTTTGATTTCCATTTGCATGGAATATCTTTTTCTATCCCCTCACTTTCAGTCTGTATGTGTCCCTAGGTCTGAAGTGGGTCTCTTGCAGACAGCATATAGATATATCTTGTTTTTGTATCCATTCAGCAAGCCTGTGTCTTTTGGTTGGAGCATTTAATCCATTTACGTTTAAGGTAATTATCGATACGTATGTTCCTATGACCATTTTCTTAATTGTTTTGGGTTTGTTTTGTACGTCCTTTTCTTTTTTTTTTTTCTTTTCTTTCCTTTTCTTTTTTTTTTTGCTGTACGCGGGCCTCTCACTGCTGTGGCCC
>RJWK010053645.1:0-15282 GCA_004363435.1 Platanista minor | reverse complement strand
TTGGGACAAGAAATAAGACTTTATTTGGAAAGCCAGCAAACCGAGAAGATGGTGGGCTCGTGCCCCAAAGAAACATCTTGCCTGAGTTAGAATTCAGGCTCCTTTTATACTAAAAGAGGAGGAAGTAAAATCAAACACTTCCTGGTTCCCATCAGCCTCTGGAGAGAATGTGTTAATTTCTTCCTCCCTGCAGTCATTTACAGGTGGACCTGGTCAGGATGTTTCCTGTGAGTTAAACAAAGGTATTTTAATTTTAGCTCATTACCTGAGAAGCAGGGTTCCCAAAGATGAGCCATTATGTATAACTCAAGCTTATAGGCAACATCCCTTTAGTGATTAGCTTGTAATAGAATACAAAAGGTTCTTCACTATTACAGTTCCTATAACAGGCAAGTCTATAGAAACCAAGAGTAGATTTGTGGCTACAAGGGGCTGGGGGCTGAGAGTTGAGAGATGGTTAGAGAGGAATGGGAAGTGACAGCTAAAGAGTATGGAGTTTCCTTTAGGAGGGACTAAAGTGCTCTAAATTTAGGCTGTGGTGATGGTTGTACAACCCTGTGAATATGATAAAAAAAATATTTAATTGTACACTTTAAACAGGTGAACTGTGTGGGACATGTGCATTCTATCTCAATAAAGCTGTTTTAAACAAGACAAGAGGGCTTCCTTGGTGGCGCAGTGGTTGAGAGTCCACCTGCCGATGCAGGGGACACGGGTTCATGCCCCGGTCCGGGAAGATCCCACATGCCGCGGAGCGGCTGGGCCCGTGAGCCATGGCCGCTGAGCCTGCGCGTCCGGAGCCTTTGCTCCGCAACGGGTGAGGTCACAATGGTGAGAGGCCCGCGTACCGCAAAAAAGCAAAAAAAAAAAAGACAAGAGACTTGTCAATCATTTGCAATGAATGGACCTAAGTTGGATCCTAGTTCAAACAAACACAACGTAATCAGGGAAAACTGAACATTAACATGTAGAATTCGGAATAATTGTTGATTTTTTAGGTCCAACAGTGGTATTGTTATTCCTGTTGAGTCTTATCTTTCAGAGATATATGGAAATATTTATGGATGAAATGATATGGTGTCTGGGATTTGCTTCAAAATAAACGAATGGAGTGGATAAAGGGAGTGGGTGGGGCTATGAAGGAAACCAGACTGGTCAACATTGAGATGGGCTCATGGACTCACTGTACAGTCCTCTCAGCTCTTATGTTTGGAATTCTCCACAATTAAAAGACTTAAAACAATCAATCAACATAGAGGTGAACAACTGTTTCCATAAAGAGCTAACAGGTCACAGAGAATACACATACACTAATAGTCAATGAGTATTTGAAGATGCATAACCTCCGTCATAATTAAAGAAATGCAAATTCAGCTGAGGACCCATTTTGCACGTAGAGCTCGGGCAAGATGCAAAGTCTGACAGTTCACAGTGCCTACAAGGACACAGGAAACACTCAGATCTGATGATAGTGGCTGGGAGAGACAGCCTCCTGGAGGACAATTCTGCAGCATCTATAATCATTTTCAAGACACAATTCTACTTGCAGTAGTTTACTCATCAGATATACTCGCATAAATATGCACAGAGGTATGTTCAATGTTCTTGAAGCAATGTTTGTGGTAGTAAAAATAGGAAACTTGAGTGTGTGACCATCAAAGAGTGGTGAATCCACACATACCAGACAGACATCCTAGATAACCTAGAAATATCCTCGGTAATCCAGGGAGAGCCTAAGGAGATCCTTAAAAGGAAAGATGGTCACTATAAAGCTTTCCACTGCTGGTGAGTCCAAGTGCACTGGGTTCTCTGAGGAACTTTAATTACACTCAAAGGAGGCCACAATGAAGTGAATAAGTGGTTTGCCTCGTTTATTTTCTGTCTGTCTCTGGCTGAGAGCTGGCCCCAGCGCCAAGCCCTGTTCTAAGTGAGACTTCCGTGCTCACGTTATTATCCCCACTCCAGATGATGAAGTCACAGGGCCCTGACTCCTGAGTGACAGAGAGCAGCACCAAATCTCCCAGGGTAGCACCAAACCCTCTGTGGCCCAGGGGCAAGCCAGCACATCAGGCCTGCCTTGTCCTAGACACGATGTCACCACCAGGCCTGAGAATGTCCCAGAGCTATCAGGTCCCCAGCTGAGGAGACTCCACATCCTTCATGCTCAGCCTGACAGCCCTGTCCTGGCCACTCAGAGGCTAGCAGGGTGCTGTGGCAAACAGACTTTATTCTGACCTCTCCCCAGCTCCCGGGTCCAGGTCCACAACCTGACTGGTGAGTGGGCTCACTCAGCACTCAGGAAGACCCTCTTGTGCGCGGTGTTGGTGTAGGGGTGCCAGCGCCACTCCACGTCTGCTGTGGCCTCCTGTTCCAGCGTGCCCAGACGGATCATGTACACTGGCGAAGGGGGATGAGATATGGTCACTTACACAGCCAGCATGCCCCCCACCCGATGTGGGATAAAGCCCCAAACTCACACTTCAGCTCAAAGCGAGGCCCAGCCTCGGTCAGCTCCACATTGCGGTGGTTGGTCTTCTTGTACACATGGTGCCTGGGGCAAAGGGGGCAGGGCAGGAGTGAGGGGAGGCAGGGAGCAGCTTCGGGGTCAACAACAAACAGCACAGGGACACAAAGGTCAGGACGCCTCTCGGGCCCAGCCCACTGACCCACCGGAAGGAGATGTAGTCGTCCTGGTTGGCGAAGGTGATGACCCGGCGGCTGTCATCTTTGGGCACAGGGAACAGGTAGCGGAGTATGTCAGAGACCTGGGGCAGATGGGAGAAAAGTGGCAAACGCCCAGCCTGGCACTCCAGGCCCCCAGCCCTCACCCCACGGCCTCAGACTCACCCGCTTACCCAGGCGGGAGGAGAAGCCATGCATAATCAGATGAGGCTTGGCCTCCGACGCAGTGCCCAGGTCGGGGATGTCATGCCGCATGACCACGTTGCACAGTGTGAAGTACGCGGTTGGGCCAAAGGGCAGGTGGCTGACAATAAGCCCCACTGGCAGAGCCAGGTAAGCCGTCAGAGACCCTCTGCTCCCAGCCAGCCATCCTGGCAGCACCCTGCTCCCTGCCTTCAGTCTTACCAGGTGTGCCTCGATGCTCGTGGACAACCAGCAGGTCAGTGACCCCGTTGGCTTTGCAGGCTCGCACCAGCGCCCCTACCTCATGCCGGCCACGGTTCATGCGCTGGGCGCCTGGGAACACCAACTTTAGCTCCTGCATATGAACTCCCTCTGGTTAGGACTGGGGTCCCTGGGGCCTGAGCATATCCCACTAACTCCCATCTACTGGTACCTTTGCAAACATCTTGAGGCGAGAACTGGGATCTCGGGAAGTAGTGATCATGACCTTGGGATCCTCAACCCCTGCCCATCGATACTCATCATCCATGTGGCTGGTCACACCTGTTAGGAGCGTGAGGCGCAAGAACATGACGTTGTCTAGAGAAGTGAAATGCTAACTTGGGGTGGCCAAATCCACCTAGAACAGCACTGACGATACCCTCAAGGATGGAAAGGCTCTCTACCTGCTCTGGGCCAACAGGGTGGCCCCCAGCCACACTGGCTACAAACACAAGTGTGACCAAGGAACTGAATCTTTATATTTGATTTAATTTTAGTTCATTTAAGCTGTAGTAATCACATGGAGCTAGTAGCTACCACGTTAGCACAAGTACAGATTCTGTTAAGGCCAAAGGTATCAGGCTCCATTCCCTCATAACAAATATTTATAATGTTTGTGATTTCTTTCATATTTGTTGACTAATGCAGTGAATGAGACATCTGAGTGCCAATGAAGTGCTGGTAGCTGAGGACACAGCAGTGAACAAAATGGACACTGTTCTGCCCCAGCAGAGCTCACCATCCTAGAAAGGGGGACAATCAACAGACAAAGCAAAGCAGAAAGTGGGGTAATACTGTGTCACGTAAATGGAATTGGGAGCACTCAGGGAGAGGTCCCCTGAGGTGTCATCTGTACAGAGCCACGAGGGCACCTGGGGCACAGTTTCAGGAGTGGGAGCTGCACAACCTTTCTTCAAGGTGTCTGAGGAATGACATGGAAGCCAATGGGCTCAACGGCAGGGAGTGAGGCTGGCCCACAGGGTCAGGGAAGGTCACCTTCACCGCCAGCATCGTCAAACTCCAGGGAACCCTGTAAGGCCAGAGCCTCCCTGCGTAACTCGGTGGGAATCAGGCGGTTCTCTGCAGAGAGAAGACAGAGGGGCTAGTGAGACACGTGCACGGAGCCTTCAGTTTATACAACACTGAACAAACGTGATGGAAAAATACCCCTTTTACTCCTTTCTGAGCAGAGAGGTGATATGTAACTGGGGGAGAGGGATGAAACTATTTTTGGCCACATGCCAACTTGCTAACAGTGGTTATAGGAGATTTCATTTACTATGGTTCCTGAGTCTCAAGACTTGAAGGGTTTCTAAAATACTTAATCACAAGTATGCACTCCCTTCGTAGTCAGAAAAAAACTAAAATTTTTAAAGAATAAATGGAAACTGCTCTTTCTATACAAAGGTGGACCAGAAACCCTGAAACCCTCTGACAATAAAATCATTAATCGTGATGCTCTGGGTCAGAGGTTTCCTCTGTGAACTAACACTGGACTTGGCAGAGGGGCTAGGCTGTGGGCATGCCCACTTTGGAGCATGCCCTTGAACCCAGCAGGTCCCTCCAACATGCCCTGGACAAACTCTTGCACGTGGAAGAGAATGTTCACAGCAGCAGGCCTGCCCCAAACTAAAAATAAGCTCAACACCATCCACAGGGAAATGGATGAAGACCCTGTGGAATATTAACCTGCAGGAGCCCTACCTACACTCAATGGATCTTAGAAACAACACTGAACCAAAACAGAAAGCTGCAAAAGGACACACGCAACCTAATACTACCTTTACAACTAAAAATCGACTAATATGATTTAAGAATACAAACAAGCATGATAATCCTCAAAAAGAACAATAAGGAAATGGTTCAATTTTAAGCAATATTCAATACCGTGTTTATCTAAGTTGGGGGAAATATTTCTGAATTTAAATATATTGATCATTTTTCATTTCTTAACACGGGCAGATAGGTCACAGGTGTTTAACTTTATGCTTGACATAAGTATTACATACACACACCTCATATACTTTATATGTCTAAAACCTAAGAAAATCAAAGTGAATCTAAAATAGAGATATGGAGTTGATGTACTATCAGATAGGAAACAGAGCTCCACCAGCATGAGAACCAACAAAATACGGATAAATACGCCATTTCCAATCAGGCATGTGTGACAGGCTCTTCATTAGTACGGCAAATGGAAAGCGGGGAAAATATTGCAAACTTAAATTTCTAATTTACAACGCAAATAAAATTAAATTCTACACGAGTTAACAGTTTTAAAATACAAGGGGCTCATAACAGCACTAAAAGACAATAAGATATTCTTGTTAGCTTGTAATGAAAAAAGGAGCAAGAATAAAAACGACAGAGGGGAAATAAATATAGGACCACGTGAAATGTTTAAATTTGGGAAGACATAGACACTGTAAACAAAATCACTACGCAAGTTGTAAAATCTGGATACTGCAGCATAAATGACAAGTAAGTCACGCCATCACGAAAGCGACATTTGCAACCCATCAGGAAGATCCAACAGGAAAGGAAAATTACCAGTAAATACTTGAAAACATAACTCACCATACTAACACAAGTAAATGCTAATTAAAAGCGTTTAACACCACTGGCCTTTTTCCCGTTGGGTTTTAACAGGAAAGCCCAAGGGTCTTTACAGTGACTGGGGGGCGGGGACAGACGTACCCTCGAGCGCACGCCGAACCTTGTCCTTCCTCTCCTGGGCCGTTCGCCGAGCCTCCTCACAGGCCTTGCGATACAGGTACTCGCGGCGAAGGCGGGCCTCGCGGCGCAGCTGGGAAACAGCAGATCCGCTCAGACAAACCTTTTTTGCCGCACAAGACCGGGCCCCCGGAACACCCGCCCCGAGCCCACGGGCCACATCCCCAGCCTCCGCGAGCCCCCGACCCCCAAAACAGGAGCTTAAATATCCCTCTTACCATCCTGGGCGCAACTTTCACGTGAATCCAGGAGTTCTCTTCTGGCGCCGCCGGCACCACGCAGACGTCGCTTCCGCCCTCAACCGAGAAGGCCACTAGAGGCCTCACTAGATTCTGCTGCTGCCGAGAATGCCCAAAGTTAAAATGGCTGGGAGTCGCAGGGCGATTGGCCAGCCCGAAGCTGGAGCAACCACTAGGCGGGTGGGGTGGGGGGGTTGTCAAGGTGCTGTCACGTGGCTTAGAACGGCCGTTAATAAAGGCGTAGGCCGTGGTTTCACTACCTACCGTGCGGAGCCGGCTGCTCAATTAGAAGATGACGAACAGCTAAAATGATCGTAATTGTAGGCTCGAAATAGTGCAGCAACTGTAAAAGCCGAACAGCGATTGACCGGATGATCGCCTAGCGGCCGGTTCTAGAACTGAATTTAAATCCGCTCCTCCCTTAAAATGGTTGCCGAACAGCTATGCCTCCA
This sequence comes from Platanista minor, assembly GCA_004363435.1. NCBI lineage: Eukaryota > Metazoa > Chordata > Mammalia > Artiodactyla > Platanistidae > Platanista > Platanista minor. Next base: position 8,732 of record RJWK010053645.1, on the reverse strand, counting down.
TCGCCACTGCGACAGCCGTACTTTAAAAACGGCCGATTCCAAAAGCGATTCGGAGACACCGATAGCTCTCGCCGACTGTCCGGGTGGCTGGTCCCCTTCCGGTGCTCGCGTGACGGACGAGGCGCTACTCAGCTCCCCGGGCCGCTGCTCTGAGGGTGCTTATCCTGAAAGGAGCTAAGCGAGTCGTCTCCACCCAGTGGGCGTCTCGGCCCAAGGCTGGGGACGCCCCCTCGGGGACGGACCTCGCGCGCCTATTGGTTGTCCTTCTGGCACGGCGGACGCTGATTGGGAGACCTGGGGAGCCGGCTACTGACTGTGTGCGGAGCCCATGGCGGCGCGGAATCCGCGAGCCGAGCTGGACTCCCTTCTCGTGCAGCTGCTCGGGGACCTGGAGGAACTGGAGGCGAAGCGGGAGGCGCTGAACGCCCGGGTGGAGGAGGTGGGAGCCTGGGGCGGGCGGGCCGGCACGCGAAGGTTACTGAGTTTCACCGCTCTCCTCTCTCTTCCCAGGGCTGGCTCTCGCTCTCCAAAGCTCGCTACGCCATGGGTGCGAAGTCGGTGGGGCCTCTGCAGTATGCCTCCCGCATGGAGCCCCAGGTCCGCGTCTGCACCAGGTGAGGTGCCTTTCACGACGCAGCGGGTGGGCAAGCAGGGGCCAGGTCGGGGCCGCCAAAGGTCCAGCCTCCCTTCTCGTTCTTTAGCGAGGCCCAGGACGGACCCCAGACGTTCTGGATGGTGAGAGCCGGCACCCAGACTCCAGAGGAGGTGGGACCCCGCGAGGCGGGTGAGTTCCCCCGCCCCTTCTTCCCGTAGGGCCCCTTCCGATGTCAAAGACAAAATGCACGGAACAACAGAGGAGATGATTTTATTTAGGCTGTTGCGATAGAGAGAGCACCCTGGATCTGAAGATCGGAATGTAGAATGTCTCAGCAGAGTGGTTTTTTGCCTTAGAGTTTTACAGGGAGAGAGAGAAAGTTATAGGTGAGGTCCTTTACGGTTGGGATTGTTTTGCAATCAGAGGAAGTCTCAGCTGCGCAGAAGATACTTACTTGTGTCTAGCTAGTTTCAGCGGGACAAGCTTCTAATCTCAGTTAATCATTTGTGAGACAAAGAACGGGGAGTTGAAGGGTCTGTTTGGCCTTTCAGCATAGGCGAAATGGGGAAAGTCAGTGTGTGGGTTTTTCACGGGTAAACAAGGGGGGTCATTTGCGGGTTTAATGATAGTCAAGAGAAAGAGTGGACAGATTCACCTGAACCACAAGGGGAAGGGCGGTTCTTTGTAGTAAAGCTGTTTTCCAGAACATAAAAGGTTGAGAGGATTTTCGAGCTATCAGTATTTTCTAGGATCATGAGCTCAAATGAAGTTTAACATTGTGTCACTGAGAAAACAAGGGCCAGGTAACAAGAACCCCAACCTCCAGCCTTTCCTTTTACAGTTCTGCGCAGGCGCAAGGGTCTCACGAGGACCCCGGAGCGAGACTCCTCCCCAGCTCCCCAGGACCCTCTGAACTGGTTTGGAATCCTGGTTCCTCACAGTCTACGGCAAGCTCAAGCCAGCTTCCGGGAGGGTGAGTGGACCCTCTATCTACAGGGAGCACTTGCGCACGAATGCCAGGGCTGGGATTAGTCTGCAAAGGGCTTTGCAGGTTTTCTCCATTGCAGACTTTTGTTGCACACCTGCTGTTTTTTCCAGAAAGCATTTATTCGCTGTTGGCAGAGCTCCAGGTTCATATTAGGTGCTGGCGGTAAACAAAAGGGACAAACAGCTTTATGGGATGTTTATTCTATTGAGGGCAGAAAAACAACATGCAAACAAATAAGTAGGCCCTAAATATAATACCAGATAATGAGACTGGCTGTGAAAAAATAAGGTAGAGTATGGAGTGGGCTGGGGAAGCTGTTTTTTGAATGGTAGCCTGGAAAGGCCTCTGAAGAGATGAAGAAGAGAGCTTTGGTGATCTGGGAGAACAGTGTTCTAGGTGCAGGGACCAGCCAGGGCAGAGCTCTGAGGCAAGGTTGTATCTGGAATGGCAGAGAGGAGGCCAGTGGTCTAGTGGAGGGAGGCGGGGGGAGGGCAGTGGAGGATGGGGTAAGTGGTGGAAAGCTGCACTTTTTTTCAAGTAAAAGCCACAGCTTTTGCTGACAGATCAACTGGGCAGTAAGAGAAGGAGTGCAGTAAAGGATGAGCCCACAGTTTCTAGCCATGAATGCCTGAAAGGGTGGATGCCCTCACCTGGAGTGGGAGGGCTGCAGAGCAGCAACAGCCTAGGGGAAGTCAGGAGTGGTGTGGGGTGTGTTCCTGGTACTGTGTGCTGGAGATTCTGATCAGATGGTTGGCCGCATGCATCTGGAGTTTGGAAGAGGACTGGGCTGGAGAGAGAGATTTGGGAGCCCACTGCATAACACTGGTTTTAAATTCCCAAGTTGCTAACACAGACACAGCATTAAAGTTGAAATGAGATAAGATCAGCAGGGGTCCTGGGAATGTGGACAGGAAGTAAGGGAAAAAAGAAGGGAAGAAGCCAGTCGAGGAGACTTAGAAGCAGTAGTGAAGCAGGAGCAACACCAAGAGGGTAAGACGTGCCCTGGAGGGAGGTGATGAGGTGTGTGGCCAGCTCTGCTGCCAAGCAGTTAGGCTAAAGACAGGACTGGCCAGTGGACTGGGTGGTGTGGAGGGCCCAGAGAACTTGACAGCAGCTGTTCGAGGAGAAGCATCAGGTGAAAACAACGTAGAGGTGGATCCAGAGTGTGGACCAATCTTGGGGACACAGAAAACAGGTAGAAGGAGAGAGGACAAGAGCAGTGAGGGGCTGTGATAATGGAGAAAAGAAGGAAGGAAATAAGGGCATGAGACTATATTATGATCTGTGAATTTTTAGTTCCTGGTGGGTGATATAAGGGGGTCAAGGAAGTTTTCTGAGGAGGTGACATTTTAGCAACGACCTGAAGGACATGAGGGTATGGGTCCAGTGAGGTTCTCGAGGAGCCAATGCAAGGCTATACCTGGAATGTTTTAGGTAGAGTGTGAAGGCCAGAGAGGCCTGAGGATGTCCAGAGCCCCCTGAGTCATTTGTCACCACAGATACCATGGTGACAGTCTGTCCTCTTCCTCTAGGTCTGCAGCTGGCTGCAGACATGGCCAGCCTTCAGATCCGCATCGACTGGGGTCGAAGCCAGCTCCAGGGGCTGCAGGAGAAACTCAAGCAGCTGGAGCCCGGGGCTCCCTGACCTGCCACCACAGAAGCAAGGCAGTGAGCACAGCTGTTCTTCGATGTGACTGCATTATCTCAGGCCTTCTCCCTTCACAGATTGCCCCCCACCCCAGCTATTCCTCCCTCCTTAATACTTCTCTGGCCTGCATGTTTCCAACTTTGTTAGGTGGGGAAGTTTGAAGGGACAAAGTGAGTAATATTGAAAGCCACTACTACTATGAAACCACTTCTAGACTTCTGTTGTCTCAGGACATATTCATGTGGGGCAGGCACAAACCTGTTAGGTTAGTTCATATCACTGAACAACTGTAACAACCTGATGTGTAAATCAGCTGTGGTTTTTCATTAAAGGATGAAATATTGCACAGCTAGTGGCAGGGAAGGACAAGAAGTAGGTGCTTCAGTTTCACTAGATCCTTAAAAGTGATTTTGATGGAGGAAAAAACCATACACAGCTAACAGATCAGGACAGAATGATTCCTCATCGATAAAACACACACACACCCGAGTAGATAGGCAGCGCTTGGCAGGTTTTAATCCAGAAAGTAAAAAGGATCGGACCTAGATTGTCAAGGGAAATGTTTCAAGAGACCATTCAGGTTTTTAAAAACTTGCCTTTATCTTTCCAAGAGTGAGTCTTTTAATTTGTTGAAGGGCCAGGAACTCTGTGTCAATTCATATTCCTACTGGCTTGATATTTTTAGCAGTTTCTAGGAGCTAATTGTTATGTTTGGTGGATGTTAGTTTTCTGTTCATAATATGAGATGTAAATTTTTTTTCCCAGTTTGTCTTTTAATTTTGCTTATGGTGGTTTAAAAAAAAGCAAACCAAACTTTTTATTATAAAATAAAACACATTACATTAAACTGCACAGACCAAATGAATAGCTCAAAGAGCAAGGTGAAAGCTATCATGAGCATCTCTCAGCTCTTGTGTTTTTAAGTCAGTTTTCTTAGTACAGTTGAATTTATCAATCAGTTATTTTATGATTTCTTGCTTTGGGATTGTAGTTGATGTGACGGTAAGGGAATTCACCAGTGTTTTCCTCAAGAACTTTTGTGTTTTCAGGTGAGGTACAGGGTGAGTCCTGCACTCAACTTCCTCTTTTCTACCACATACAGGGGACCACCCTTATCGCTGATTTTGTGATGCCACCTTTTTCTTTCGATTAATCCCAATGTTGTATACCCGTACCATGTTCTGGCAGTTCCATTCTGTTTCGCTGATCTTAATGTCAGACATAGGAACCACACTGTTTTAATTCTTGAGCCTTTAATACATACTTTAACCGCAGTAGCGCACGTTTTCTGGTTGGAGGGAATTTTTTTTCTTTGGGCGGGCGACTACGTTGAGCTTGAGTTGTCTGTGAAAAAGCCTAATCGAAGCACTGAAAAGGAAACGCTGTGACCGGAGGGAAAAAAGGGCACATCCCTCCACCCACACAAAAGGTTGAATTTCAGACCAAAACCTGTTACCAGCAAAGTGCCAACCTGTGAGATCTTCAAGCTAAAATGAGTGAAAGATAACACCCCGTTTTTGCTTTTCGAGGAAAACATTTTCACGGGGAACCCGGCACTGGGGCGGGGGGAGAAGGGGTGTCTTTCGTTTTAGATGTCACTTGACATCGAAGGACAAGCAATAGCCCTCCTTTATTTACTGTTGAAGTTGGGTTTCCGTGGCGGCCAGGGTCCCAGCGGGGTGTGCTAGTGCGGACAATGACGACGACTAGTGCCCAGCCACCCTCGCTTCGGTTCTTGGGAACACTTCCGCGAGGAGGAGTTCCCGCCGCTGTGAGGGGTCCGGATGTGCCGGCCGGCGCTGCGTAGGCGGGCGGGTGTGTGACTCCCGGGCTCGCGCAGCCGCAGTCAGCACAGATTTCTACCAGCCGGAGCAAGGCCTGAGGTGCGCAGACGTGGTGAGGTGGTGCTGACGAAAAGGTGACGCAAATAATATATGTTGCATCGAGGAAAACAAGCCATCGGTAGTTCCCATATGGTCTAGCGGTTAGGATTCCTGGTTTTCACCCAGGCGGCCCGGGTTCGACTCCCGGTATGGGAATGTTGAATTTGTTTTTCTTACTCTTTCAACTTGCCACAGTTTGGCTTTTTTCCACTAGCACACCTCACGTCAAATTAAATGTCTCTCTCCATTTAAACCTGGAGAAATTGAGGCCCGGGAAGCTCTGGGCCCCGTCCGTCAGCGTATTAATCGGAAATGTCGATTTTCATCACGTCATGGACTAGTTGTTCTACCAGTGAGTTACATGCAGTACCATATCCACTACAGGTGTGAGGAATAGTAGTAGTTACAGGTTAAATGTTTACTCCAGTATGTGAGCATTTGACCACCGCCGTGAAGGGCGCCCCGGGCCCGGCCCCTCCCTCGAGGGCGGCGCCGCCGCAGTCCGGCTCCCGGGCCTGCGGGGAGGGTGGGGCCGCCGCTACGGAGATGAGTCCGCGGAGGGGCGAGGGGCAGGCTGCTGAGGGGACCGGAACGTTCCCCGACGGTTTTAGCTCTCTTTGGCCCGGCGGCCGCTGCGTTTGCCCTGTGGTCCAGTGGTTAGGGGTCGGGTTCTCACGGAGGCAACGCGGGCTTGCGGGCTGCGCCCGCACGCCACGCCCCCCGCACCCCAGCCCGGGCACACTTCCCTTCGAAAGGGGAGCCAAAGCCACAAACGTGAGGCAGGAAAGGCCTTCCTCCGTTTTCCATCCCTTTACCCTGTCGGATCAGTTAATCCAGGAAGCTTACGCGCAGGCCCGAGGCGCTGTCCCCAGGAGCGCTCCGCCACACGCGTGTATTCATTCACACTTATGCGCGGGGCGCGGGGATTATCTCTATAATCATATTAATATTAAGCGTGGAAGTTACAGTAGGTTACAGTGGTTTCTGGTCTGGCATGCAGAGAGCTTGGAAGCCATTCCTGTCCTCACAATAAGGAAAAAGCTGAGAAAACTACAGCTTAGCCACTCGTCTTAGATCATGAGGAAACTGAGGTCGCGGGGCCAACTGCTGCCTCGAAAACTAGAAAGAAGTGAGGACAGAGAGCCCGGCCTCACCAGGCTCCGAAGCGGCCGCCAGAGTCAGCCACTTGTAGGAAAACTTGGAGGCTCACTGAGCGTCACACTTCTGGGTTTTACTCCAGGAGCCCTACCAGGTGCTCCGGGGCAGGACTGGAGAAAAAGCCCCCGGTGCTTCCGGCAAGGGGAGGAGGAAAGGAACGGTTCGGAAACGAACAGCGCAGCCTGTCCTCCTTAACAAAGGCCCATCCTCAGGGAAACTGTTACCAGAGCATACCCAACCTGGGGGAAGGGAGCTACCGAGCTCCAACCCTCTCTCGCCATAAAGGGAGGAACAGAAGCTCAGAAACACTTGTGAAGGTCACAGCCCAGGGGCAGATGCTCAGTGAAAGACTAAGTCGTAACCGTAGGATTCTAGACACTTCCCCCCCCCTGCCCCCCCGCCCAGGTCTTACCACCACATAACTAAAGCTCCTGCGTTACAATAACAGGGGACTATAGCCGAAGGAACTGCTAGGCTCAGAATCTGTGTAAGAGGTCTAATGGGAAAGCCAAAGATAACACAAGACACAAAAATAAGAACACTGGAGGAAATTTTAGCCTCTGACACCTACAACTAGAGCAAACAATAAATACAGCCTGGTTCCTAGCCAGAAAAATACAAAACTCACACTAAAAGCCTATTTACCTCAGTTCTTTCTACCCGATACATCATGTGTAGCTCTTAACAAAAATTTAAAAGACAGATGATAAAACAGGGACCGTTTCTATGCCCTTGAGCCCCTGAAATGATTCAGACTAGCCAATCCTAAGTCCCGTTGCCCTGCCTCTGCCTCTTGACTTCCCCTTGGTCATTCTCTGTCCCGTGCCTCCACATGCGTCCCTACTCCCCATCTTGGGAATGCTGAGCACAATAAACTATGTTTTCAGTGGCAATTGTCTCCCGATCTGTTGGCCTTACAATACCTAAGTAATAATAATAAAACATTGAAACAATTGGTCCAGCAAGCAGAATGGTTTGATCTCAGACCGAATGACTGATCCTGACTTTCTAACAGGTCTTCCAGATGGCAGCAGCAGGCACGCTGCTGGCTGGCATGTGGTTGCTGTAGCCAAAGCTGCTTTTTGTTGCCCCTACCAGATGTTGCTGTGAATCCCGTTCATAAATTTTGGAACTTGTAAACAAAGTCCTCCCCTAGTTCCTATCTGAGTCAAGGTGTCAAGTGTCCAGGACCGAGTACCTGAGGGTAGTTCAAATAAATTGGCTACTTGTGACAGTTGAAAGGCTCCTCCAAGGAGAGTGAGGGGTAACTCTTTCCAAGTGCTATGGGATGGATCTGAGCAGCCCACTGGGCAACACTGCGAAGTGGTGGGGCCATCAGAGTCATAATATTCTGTAACAGAGTTGGTTTCTTTGGCTTATTCCACATGATGGCGAGGGACTACTCTGAGACTACTGTGTCTCAAGCCATTCATAGGGTCAAAGTGAGGTCATGCCAGCTACGATGACACCCCCAAGTGTTACCCAGTGGAGTATTTGCCCTTCCAGAATTTGAAATGAAATCTTTAAAAAAAATTTTTTTATTGTGATAAAATATACTTCATAAAATTTACCATCATGACCATTTTTTTCTCTTAAAAAATTGATTGAAATATAGCTGATTTAAAATGTTGTGTTAGGGCTTCCCTGGTGGCGCAGTGGTTGAGAGTCCACCTGCCGATGCAGGGGACACGGGTTCGTGCCCTGATCCGGGAGGATCCAACATGCCGCGGAGCGGCTGGGCCCGTGGGCCATGGCTGCTGGGCCTGCGCGTCCAGAGCCTGTGCTCTGCAACCGGGGAGGCCACAGCAGTGAGAGGCCCGCTTACCACAAAAATAAAATAAAATAAAATAAAATAAAATGTTGTGTTAGTTTCTGGTGTACAGCAAAGTGGATTCAGTTATATATATATATATATATAAATCTTTTTACATATTTATTTATATTTTATTTGGCCATGTGAGGTTTTAGTTGCGGCACGCGGAATCTTCGTTGTGGCATGCAGGATCTTTAGCTGCAGCATGCTAACTCTTAGTTACGGCAGGTGAGATCTAGTTCCCTGATTAGGGACTGAACCTGGGCCCCCTGCATTGGGAGTACAGAGTCTTAGCCATTGGACCACCAGGGAAGTCCCTAGTTATACATATATATATTATAATAGTATAGTTTGCATCTGCTAATCCCAAACTCCCAATCCATCCCTCCCCCACCCCCCTTCCGCTTGGCAAACATAAGTCTGTTCTGAGTCTATTTCTATTTTGTAGACAAGTTAATTTATGTAATATTGTAGATTCTACATACAAGTGATATCACATGGTATTTGTCTTTCTCTTTCTGACTTATTTCACTTAGTATGATAATCTCTGGGTCCATCCATGTTGCTGCAAATGGCCTTATTTCATTCTTTTTTATGGCTGAGTAGTATTCCATTGTGTGTGTGTGTGTGTGTGTGTGTGTGTGTGT
>RJWK010053644.1:0-15293 GCA_004363435.1 Platanista minor | reverse complement strand
TCCCCCCCATCTCCTTCTCTTGCCTTGCCTTGGCCCTCGCCCATCAGTTCCACATGGGCTCAGTCTGGGACTATGGGCTGAAGCCTTTGGTGCATTGCAGCATTTTCTCCCAGCAGCTGTGTGAAGGATGTATTTTCCAAGCTAAGGAGAATTTTATCCGAAGAGCACATATTATTGCTTTGGACCATATATGATCTTCTGCCCCCGCACAGAAATGTATGTCTTGTTTTAGTCCGTACCGACCAAGGAACAGTGTCAAAGGTGCCAGTTTTAATCGTGAGTGACTCTGGCCATCTCCGCCATCCTGGAGCATTTCCTTCGAGGGAGGCTTCTAGGACCTGAGACAGTCTGATGGGTTATTGGCCCTGCTCTGTACACCCCGTAGAACAGTGGGACTGTTGGTGCATCCTGCTGCCGAGCAGCTAGTTCAGAGGACACGGGTCCTCACCCCTCCACCTCCTGTTCCACACTCTGCACCTCACCCTTGCTTTCCTGACCCACGCCTGACCTTCAGCAGATTACGAACACGCTGAGTCCAGGATGCCTGTGACCTGCTGCTTTTTTTTCTCTTCAGAAATCAGAATTCCCCACTGAAGAAGTTAAGTTAGACTTTGACTTGATACCTCTTGGTGTATCAAAAACCATACCAGACGTTCTAGAAGATCTGCCCTTTACTCCAGTTTTCTCTAGGGTGTTTCTGGCAGGAGGTCATACAAGAGCTCCACCTGAGTTGATGCTAGTACTTGTCACTACGACCTGGAATGTAGTTACTGATTGGCAAGCCGGACATTCCCCCTGGGCCCCTTCTGTCGCCTGGCAATGCATCTGCCCTCGCTGCTCGGCTTATGCTTGAAATATAATGTTTTTCAGTGGCTCGTTGCTAGGACATGGACATGCACATCCTCTGAGAGACTGTGTGCAGAAAGCACTCGGCGGGGCGGGGTGGGATGGGGTGGGACAGGGTGGGGAGGCGCAGCAGCGAGGATTCGGTTGTGACGTGTCGAGGACCTTTGAGACCTACTGGCAGGAAGTCTGCAGGCAGGCCGTTCAGGAAGGAGTGCGGATAAAGTCAGTAAAGGTCAACGTGAGATGGAAGGGCTGGCCCGCCCCCAGACAGCAAGCTTATCTCGGGGCGGGGTTTGAGGTTTTGGGGTGGGCAGCCAAGCCAGTCAGGGGGCCAGGTGGTCAGCCTTCTTAGCATTTAAGACACTTACTACAAAAGGATCCAAAAATCCTGTCCACACGAGGGGGTTTCTTGATGCCTTAAGCAGCTTTTGCGGATGATAAATTGGATTTGCCTAGTCATGTGAACTCAGAAGAACTCCGACACATCCAATCTAGAAATAAGTTTCATTTGGGGGAGAAAATGTCTGTAAATATTCTTTGCTTTCCATGTTAGATTGGGATGCATCAGGAGTTTTCAGTACTTTTTTTTTTAAACACTGGTGGTCACTGAAGAGTGTTTATGTGAACATCTGCCGGGTGGAGGTTCCGATTGGGGTGATGTAGGGGACGAGTTCTCCTGCTGTGATGCAAACATGTAAAATAAAGATTCTGTGACAGGAATGTATGTTTGTAATCCGAGGGAGTTGCCGACTCCTGCCTGCTGTCTCTCTGCCCCCTCCCCCCTTATAATTCTTTCCTTTGTGATTTTTGTTCATTAAAATTAGTTAATTGCCTCCCACTCGCTCCCACTGGCAAGAGTGACACCTACTAGAGAAGCTCCCTGTGTCTCAGCTGCCATTGAAACTCAAACGTGACTTCAACTCCAAAGGTTTTGTTTTGGAACAAACTGAAGATCAGTTGTAGTTGACTGGTGTCCTGCCTCCACTGGGGACAGGGGTTGCTCTCTGAGTCAGGGCCTGGGAACAGCTGCCATTTGAGGGGAGATGACAGCGGAGACTTGGGGTAAAGCCCACCCTGCAACAGCTCGGGTTCACCCTCTTATGATGTTGGTCATCAGATAACCCTGCTGGTGTTCCCACATCAGAATCAGAGAAATCCAAGATTTCAGACTCAAAGCATTTTTGGAAGTCATCCAATTCCAAATCCCTTATTTTACTAGGAATGTTTTAAATTGAGGTGTAGCTCACATACAGTAAAATTTACCCTTTAGGTGTATAGTTGGATGAGTTTTGACAAGTGTATATACAGTTCTGTAGCCTCCGCCATAAGTGAGATGGAACATTTCCACCACCCCATAAAGTCCCCTGTGCCCCTTCTCAGTCAAAACCCCACCCCCTGTCCAGAACTACCACAGCCGCTGCTCTGATTTCTACGCTGTAGGTTAGTTTATTCTAGAACTTCACATGAGTGGAATCACACTTCCGTGTATGGCTTCTTCCACTCAGGAGACTGTCTGTGATTTGTCCATCCAAAGCCCTGGCTTTAAAGCTGCAAAAAATGGGGGCCTAGAGAGGGTTGTGCCCCACCCTCCCCCTCACCCAGCCAGTAAATATCGGAGCTGAGGTGAGAACCCAGGTCTCCTGACTCCAGCCTTGGTGTGGTGATGAGGATTAAGTCAAGGGCCTGGCCCGGAGCTCTGTTGGGTACTGTTGCTGTGTTTACAGTAACGTTAGAATGATCCTCAGTTCACTGTGTCCCAGAAGCTCGGAATGAAGGGCCTCAGAGTCCATGTCGTTTCCCCTGGGCTTTCCAGTTACTGGCCATGCCTCACCCACAGCTCCTTCCTGACTCTGCAGAGGCCTTGGGTTACCCAGGGCGTCCACGGAAAGAAGCCCCAGGAGCAGGGACAGGGCATTCCAAGAGTAGAGCCCAGGAATCAGGTGAGACTCTCAAGGGTGAGAGATGCTGAGGCCACCCAGGAAGGGAACAGCTGAGGAAAAGTGTGGGAAGGACCTGGGGACCATCTAAGCCAGTACTTCACAAACTGGAGCAAGCATCAGAGTCCCTGGTGGGCCCAGGGCTTCTGATTCAGTAGGTCTCCTGCGGGGCCCGAGACGTTGCATTGCTAACAAGCTCCCAGGTGATGCCACCTCGGCTGGTCCCAGGTCACACCTTGAGAACCGCTGATACAACCCAGCTCCCTTCTTGAGACTTGCCCCAGTCATTCAGGGGGTGCGTCGAGCACCCACCCATGCAGACTCCTGCTGGACACACAGCAGCGAGATGGCGTCCTGACTCCGGGCCTGCCTGGCAGGGTTGCAGTGGTAATCCGGTGAGGGGTGTCAGCGGGCCAGCTGAACTGCTCCCCTCCATCAGCCTTGGCTACCTCCTCCCCCGTTAGAAATGCAGCCGTCCGGGCTGACGACCTGTGAACTCTGCGGGCCGAGGACCCTGCACCTCCAGTGCCGCTCGGGGTCAGGAAGGCCTGTGCCAGTGCGTCCGACCACAGCTCACTCGCCTTCTGGTTTCTCTAACGAGCCGGAAGAGCAGACCCAAGTGGGCAGCGGGCAGCTGACCCAGATCTACCTGCTGAGAGCGCCGACCACCCCTGGCACCCTGTGGAGTCCTCCCGACGCCCGCCCGCGTGGGCTCCTTCCCTGTGGCAGCCGCCTTCGGGCGCCCTGCCCTTCCCCAGGGATCTGTCAGGTCGGCAGGTTGAGAGCTGCGCGGTCCCTCAGGCTACTCGACAGTGAAGCTGGTAAGTGGGGTGAGAAAGTGCTGACTTTCTTCCCGCAGATCTGCGCCCGAGCTGCGTGCACAGCGGGCGCTTCCGAGCATCCATCCAGCCCTAGAGCTGGCCTGGCCCCCACCACGTGGGGAGAAGCTGCCTCAGCGGTTTGGGGGCTGGATTTTAGGGGGGTCAGTGTGCCCCTTGCAGGTGCTGCACCCTGCACCTCTACTTCCCAGTTTGTCAGGGTTGCTGACTTTCATAAAAAACAAGGAATCTGCTCATGGAAACATCTGCAGAACCAACCGAGCTTAAGTCTTGTGTATGCACTTAGCACGTGTCTCATTCAGGGTCCAGGCTCTAGGCTGCAAGCCTCACCGAGGGCTGAAAGCACTCCTCAACGAACTAGTATTTGCAGGACCACAGTGTAAAATGATGTGAGCCTGGCTTCCACCGCATGATGGGAGAGCAATGGGTGGGGGAGAGTTGAGCACATGACTGCTGCCCCGGCTTCCTCCCCTCCCTCCTCCCCGCCTTTCCATTTTAACTGGCCCCTTCGCATCAGCAGTATGGCTTGGTCAAGTTTTTTTCCCATTAAAAAAAATCTCCCTAGGCCAAGCTGCAGCCCCTGCCCCCCACTTACAGGGCAAACTTCTCAGGTCTGCCTCTTTCCCCTCCAGTACCCCCAACTCACTGCGGTCTGGGTTCCACCGGCCAAAGTCTTCCGCAGCCTCTGGGGCTTGGTTATTACCTGCCGTGACTGTAGCAGCCTGTGGCACAGTGGGACCCCTACCCTTTCACCCTTGGCCACATCACCTTGCACCCACTGCCTCCCTTCTCAGAATTCCACGCCAGCCAGGTTAGACTTCCGGTAGTTTTCCTTCTCTCTCCAGCTGCTTGGCCACAGTGGGCTTCCTGTGCCCAGCCCTTCGGTGTTGGGCTCCTCGCCACTGCCCCAGCTCTCTTCTGCTCTCTGACACCCAGGATCGTACTCCCAGCCTAGAACTGTCCTGAGCTGCTAATGGTTTATCCAGCTGCCTCCTGGACTGTTTTTGTTTTTTTGGCCGCGCTGCGTGGCATGCGGGATCTTAATTCCCTGACCAGGGATCAAACCCATGCCGCCTGCAGTGGAAGCGTGGAGTCTTAACCACTGGCCCGCCAGGGAAGTCCCTGGACTGTTTTAAAGGCACTTCAAAGCTACACTTTCAAAATGAAATTACCACATCCCCTCCCCAATCCTAGTAAATGTGATCCAGGCCAAAAACTTGGGCCTTATCCTTGACACTTCCCTTTCCCTCACCCCATCCCAGTCCTGTGGCTCAAGCCTACCCATTTCTCTCTCCCCACTGCCACTAGCCAGGCCAGCCGCACTCACCCGTACGTAACCTGGATTACAGCATCAGCTGCTGCCTTGCAGCTGGTGGCCTGACCTCCAGTCTTGCCCCACTCCCAGCCTTTGCCACGCCTTGGCCGAGTGCCTGCCTACTGTGTTAAGCATAGAGGTGCAAAAGCAAGCAAGGAGGGTGCGTGGTCAATATACAGAAATCAACTATTTCTATATATTTGCAGTGAACAGTCCAAAAAATGAAATTAAAGCATTTCCATTTACAGTGGCATCAAAAAGAATAAAACCCATATATTTAACAGAAGAAGTGTAATATTAATATTCTGAAAACAAAAACACTGAAAGAAAGACGATCTTAATAAATAGAAAGCCATCTCATATTCATGGATCAGGAAACAAACAATATTGTTAAAGATGACAATACTCCCCAAATTGATCTCCACATTCAGTGTAATCCCTACCCAGATCCCAGCTGGTTTCTTTGCAGAAATTCACAAGCTGATTTTAAAATTCATATGCAAATGCAAGGGATCCGGAATAGCCAGAACAATCTTGAAAAAGAGGGACAAAGCTGATGGATTCCCCCTTCTCAATTTCAAAACTTACTAAAAAACTGTAGTGATCGAGAAAATGTGGTAGTGATAGAAGTAAAAACGTATATAGCTCAATGAGATAAAATAGGAAGTCCTGAAATAAACCCATATATCTATGGTCCATTGATTTTCAGCAAGTGTTCCAAAACCATTCAATCTGGAAAGAATTGTTTTTTCCAACCAATGCTGCTAAGGACAACTGGACATCCACATGCAAAAAGTAAGTTTGTAGCCCTACCTCATACCATATACCAAAATTACCTCAAAATGAACCATACACTTAAAGCTATAAAATTCTTAGAAGAAAACAGGAGTAAATCTTTATGACCTTGTATTATTGGGCAATGGTTTCTTAGATAAGACACCAAAGACAAGCAATAAAGAAAAAAGGTAAACTGGAGTTGATGAAAATTAAAACTTTTGTGCTTCAAAGGACATCATCAAGAAAGTGAAAAGACAGCCCAAATACTTGCAAACTGTATATCCGAGAATGGTCTTGTCTCCAGGGTATATGAAGAACTCTTACAACTCAATAAAAAGATAACCCTTTTTTTTAAATGGGCAAAGGATCTGAATAGGTGTTTCACTTAGCATAATAATTTCAAGGTTCATCTGTGATATGTATCAGAATTTCATTCCTTTTTAAGGCTGAACAATATTCCAGTTTATGTATAGACATACCATATTTTGTTTATCCATTCATCCATTGATGAATACTTGGATTGCTTCCACTTTCTGGTTATTGTGAGTAGTGCTGCTGTGAACATGGGTGTACAAATACCTATTCAAGTCTCTGTTTTCAACTCTTTTGAGTACATACCCAGAAGTGGATTGCTGGATCATATGGTAGTTTTGTATTTAAATTTTGGAGGAAGTGCCATACTATTTTGCACAGCAGGTGCACCATTTTACATTCCCACTAGCAGTGCACAAGGATTCCAGTTTCTTCACAAGTGTTCTTTGCCAGCACTTGTTATTTTGTAGGTTATTTTGTTTTTATCATAGCCATCATAGTGGCTGTGATTTGGTATCTCATTGTGGTCTTGATTTGCACGTCCCTCATGAATAGTGATGTTGAGCATCTTTTCTGTGCTTCTTGGCCATTTGTTTATCTTCAGAGAAATGTCCATTCAAGTCCTTAGCTCATTTTAGTTTTAGTTTAGTTTTCATTATGGTAAAATATACATAAATTTATCATCTTAACCATTTTTAAGTGTACGGTTCAGTCGCGTTAAATACATTCACGTTGTTCTGCAACCAATCTCCAGAACTCTTTTCATCTTGCAAAACTGAAACTCTACACCCAATAAACCACAGCTCTATTCTCCCCTACCCCACAAATCCCTGGCACCCCCCCCATTCTACTTTGTCTATGAATCTGACTAGTCTAGACACCTCGTATAAATGGAATCACACAGTATTTGTCTATTATGACTGGCCTATATTTCACTTAGCGTCGTGTCCTCAAAGTTCCCTTTGCTCATTTTTGGATTGGGTTTTTTTGTTGAGTTGTAGGAGTTCTTTATATACCCTGGATACTAATCTTTTATCAGATATATGGTTTGCAGTATTTTCTCCCACTATGTGGGTTGAATTTTCACTCATGATAGTGTCCTTTGCTGCACTAAATTTTAAAATTTTGATTAAGTCCAATTTATTTATTTTGTTGTTGCCAAGAAATCACTGCCAAATCCAATGCCATGAAGCTTTTATTTTTTTTTTTCTAAGAGTTTTAGGTCTTAGGTTTAGTTTGATCCATTTTGAGTTCATTTTTGTGTATAGTGTACGGATGAGGGTCCAGCTTCATTCTCTTGCGTGTGGATATCCAGTTTTCCCAGTACCGTTAGTTGACAAGATTGTCCTTACCCCACTGAAATGGTCTTGGCATCTGAATAGCCATTTCTATAAAGAAGATAGACAGATGGCCAGCAAGCACCTGAAGAGACTCAACATCCAGAGAAAAGTGAATCAAAATTAGTGAGATTACTACTTCACACTACAGGGTGGCTATAATAAAAAATATAACAAGTGTTGGTGAGGATGTGGAGAAATTGGAATCCTTACACACTCGCTGATGGGAATGCATAAAATGCTGCAGCTCCTTTGGAAAAGTTTGGCAGTTCCTCCAAAGATGACGTGTAGAGTTACCATGTGACTCAGCAATTCCACTCTTAGGTACACAGCCAAGAGAAATGAAGACACAGGTCCACATAAAAACTTGGATACAGATATCCATAGAAGCATTACTCCTGATAGCCTAAAACTGGAAATAACCCAAATGTCCATCACTGATGAATGGGTAAGTAAAAGTGGTCTGTCTATACAAAGGAATATTATTATTCAGCAATTAAAAAAAGCATGAAGTACTGATAACATGTTACAACATGGATGAAACTTAACATTTTGCTAAATGAAAGAAAACACAAAGGCCTCATATTGTACGATTCCATGTATATAATATGTCCAGAATAGGTAAGTCTGTAGAGACTGAAAGTAGATTAGTGGTTGCCAGGGGCTGGGGGAGGGGGGTTGCAAGGGGTGACTGCTAAAGAGTGAGTTTTGCGTGGTTGTTTATAATTTTTATTGGGGTATAGTTGATTTGCAGTGTTGTGTTAGTTTCAGGTGTACAGCACAGTGAATCGGTTATACATATATCCACTTTTTTTTTAGAAGAGTTTTTTTTTTTTGAAGTGATGAAAATGTTCTAAAATTTTGGTGATGGTTGTACAACACTATGAATATACTAAAAACCATTAAATGTACAGTTTACATGTGTGAATTGTATGGTATGTGAATCATAGCTGACAAGAACTGTTAAAAAAATAGTGATCCAAACTGAGAGGTGTCTGTGGGAGCACAGAGCCTGTGCACCCAACCCTGGGTAGGTCAAGGAGGGCTTCATGGAGGAAGTACCATTATGTATGGATTAGCTCAATGAAGCAGGCAGTGATGGAAAGGTGTTTGGGTGGGGGGAATGGCATGTGCTAAGGCCAGTGATGAGATCCTGGCACATTGGGACGAATCCAGTAGAGCTGGAGTCATGGGGAGCAGAGAGGGATGAGACTAGAAAAGCAGATGTGGGCTATATCAGGAGGCCCTCTGCTAAGGAGGCTGGCCTTTACCATGAAGGCAGTGGGAAGGCACTGGCAAGTTTTAACAGGGAAGTGATGTGGTCAGACTGCACCCTGATCAGCCAGCACGCTGGTAATTACAGCACAAAGGAGTGATGTGGGGGACATGGCCTGGCTGCCTCTCGCACTTTTATTTTCTCTTCTCTATCCCAAACTGGACCTCAGATTTCTCAGGCTTGTGTTTTGGAGGAGACTGACCCCATACTCCTAGCTCTAGGCTTGAACCTCAAGTGATTTAAACTGATCAGCACATCCCTTGTGTCCCCACCCCACTACACTGATTGGTTGGCAGGATGGGTGTGGGGAGGAAGTGGGTCACTTTCAGCAAGATGTGAACAGCAAGTGGGACACATAAACTGCCGCCTGCAGCAAGTTGGAGAGCCTTCCTAACACTGAGGATGCAGAGCCAGAAATGGAGAGAGGAAACCCAGATCCTCTCATAACCTATAAGCT
The DNA here is from genome assembly GCA_004363435.1 of Platanista minor. NCBI lineage: Eukaryota > Metazoa > Chordata > Mammalia > Artiodactyla > Platanistidae > Platanista > Platanista minor. The sequence goes on along the minus strand of RJWK010053644.1, from coordinate 6,197 downwards.
GGGATCAAGCCTTGCCTGAAGGCAGATACTGCTGGACTCCTGAGTTAACATGAGTCAAAGTTCCCTTTATGCTCTAGCCAGTTTAGGTCAGGTTTTCTGTTACTATAAAGTGTTCCAGCAGGTAGACACTCTGACAGAAGGGATGCACAAGGGATCAGGAAGCCCTGAGGAACCTTTGCAGTCTCCCTGGAGGGTTCTGGAAGGCTCCCTGGAAAATGTTGGGGCAGAATTTTGAGATGAGAAGAGGGTAGTTAGCAGAGGTGGAAGGGCTGTCATGGGAAGGGAGGGTATGGTTTATACAAAGTGTCCTTCCTGAGAATCTGCTAATGACGTTCATTCATCACCGATGCCCTGAGGGCAGGCAGCCAGGTGGGACTTCAGCAACCCTGATCCCAGACCCAACACTGAGCACGAAGGGGGGCCCGCCCAGTTCCATAGACCAGACAGCCAAGGTGAGGTCCCAGGGAGCAACTGACATGTGCACGGCCACACAGCAAGTGCCGGACTTGGAGCCCAGCTGTGCTGTATCCTAGGGTGAGTCCTTCCTAACCACCACTCTGGGTTTTGACTGAAAGCAGCAAGCCTTCCAGGGCTGAGCCTGGGATAAAAGCTGTTTTTGTTGGTTTTGAGAGAAAACTTGTGTACCCCTTCTGGAATTCACACGCGGGCTCCTTTGCCCACTCTGCATATTGGTGGCCCCAACTATCGTGGCTCCTGCCTTTTCCTGGTCCAGGCCTCATAAAACCCATTAGAGGGTGGCCTCATTGATTTTCAGTCCTGTTTAACCTCCTGGTTATGAGTCTCTCCAGGACCCTATGAACCACTCTTAGCACAGAGCAGCCAGAGGCCGGGTGATTCAGACAGAATTATTAACAAGGCTATATTTACTTCTCCGGAGGGAACTGCTGGGAAACCTGGCCATGCAACAGAGCAGGGGAGAACCTAGGGCCACACGGGCAGTAAGGGTCCAAGTCATCACAAGGCCTCCCCCACCCCACAGCCTGCACTGGCTCCCACGGCCTTCCAGGCTCAGGGCCCATCCTCACCCTTGGAGACAAGCTGGCCCTTAAATCATCCCCGTGCCACCAGCCTGTTTGGAAGGAGCCAAAAGCTATGCCTGTTTTTCCCTCTGGTTTGTTGTTTTCAGTCTCGCCCCAGGCCCCGAGGGGCACTCTGTCACCTGCAGGGCCCTGCTGTCAGCTTGCTGTTGGCAGGTGTCCTTCAAATGGAGTGGGACAGAGAACCACAAGAAGCAGGAACTGCTGGGCTGGGCAGGAAGGGGAGAGAGGCCGAATTCCCGCCCCCAGCCTGGGAGCGACTTGGGTCAGGTGTGCTGCTGGATGGGCTCTCGGAGTGGGAGCGAGGGGGGAAAGGACATCCCCTCTCCAGCCCCCAGCCCATACTTAAACTGTTGTGGGGCGAGAGGGGGCGTGTGGCCGTGCTAGCTCTAGAAGCATTTCACAGTCAGGAGGAGCAGAGACCATTCTTTTATAAATGAAGACGCAGAGAGATGGGGGCTGGGGAATCCAGGCAAGACACTTCTAGAACTCCTTCTCCAAACGCTCAGCCCTGTGCCCTCACCTACCAGAGGAGCTTTTCCTACATCCTAATTTTACAGCATTCTGCCTCTTTATTCCAAGAATCCACACGAAGACCCCTTCTGAGTTGCCCGCAGTGTGTTGGGCTTCGAAGGGTGGGCAGGAATCCCACACTGGGCATGGAGCCCGGGGCCAGGCATCCTTGACCAGCAGTCAGTGAGGGAGCATGAATTTCCCTGGGCTGGGGGAGTGGGTGTGTGGTCTGCACATCAGTATGTTAGTTATGGCCCAGCGGCCGTTGAGAATGAGGGCTTTATTTTATTTTTTAATATTTATTTGGCTGCATCGGGTCTTAGTTGTGGCATGTGGGATCTTTAGTTGCAGCATGTGGGATCTAGTTCCCTGACCGGGGCTCGAACCCGGGTCCCCTGCATTGGGAGTTCGGAGTCTTAACCACTGGACCACCAGGGAAGTCCCGACAGTGAGGGCTTTAAAGATGCACAGTTGGGGCTTCCCTGGTGGCGCAGTGGTTGAGAGTCTGCCTGCCGATGCAGGGGACGCGGGTTTGTGCCCCGGTCCGGGAAGATCCCACATGCCGCGGAGCGGCTGGGCCCGTGAGCCATGGCCGCTGAGCCTGCATGTCTGGAGCCTGTGCTCTGCAACGGGAGAGGCCAGAGCAGTGAGAGGCCCGCGTAGTGCAAAAAAAATAAAAATAAAATAAAAAAATAAAGATGCACAGTTGATGGCTGTCCACTGTTTGCTGGACCCGGGGTGTGCTGTTAGGCTCCCTCCGCAAAACTTCAGAGGCCGAGCAGGTGCAGCCCTTCAGGCCCCCCAGAGCTGTTAGGAGGAAGGGGCTTTGCAGACTTATCCATGCAGCAGTAAGTAGCCCCAAATCATGTGGACACCCTGCCTTCTGCCAGCATTGGTGAGTTGTGAAACCAAGCGGTTACATGAAGATGGGTCTCAGCAGATCACACATCTCTTTGTACTCAGATTTCAGGATGCTTTTGCACCACATAGTGAACTCACAGGCTGGAGATCAGGCAAGCCTGACTTGAATCCCTAGGGCTGGTCAGCAGCTGTGTGACCCAGGCCCAGCTCGTCAACCTCTCTGGGTCTGGCTGCCTAATTCATAGCATCCTACAAAGGCTCAGTGAGCTGGTGCTCAGGAAGCACTTGGCGCACTGCCTGGCACACAGCGAGGGCGTGGAGAGTGGTAGCTGCTGCTGTTACTGTGGACTTGCTCTTTACTAAGTTCAAGTCTGAAAGCAAGAGAAGCTGAAGGACTCCAAGAGAAGGCAAGGCGTCCCACTTGAATGCTGGTCAGCTCTGACTGCTTCAAGACTGAACCCCAGCTTGGAACTGTTACAGCACACAATGTCCCAACTGGAAGGAACCTTGAAGCCCCTCATTGTACAAACGGGGAAACTGAGCTCGAGAGGGTGAGAGCAGTTATCCAAGTCTGTACCAGAAGGAGGTTAGTGGGCCTGGAGCCCAGGACAGTGGCCTGGGCATTATTGTATTCATTGCATGGCTGACCTCAAGGAGACAGACTTAACGTCATGGTCAAAGAGGGGTCAAGGGGCTGAAGGGTCACCACCCATGTTCATCAGTGTTGTCTGAGCTTCCACTCTGGGTTGGGCCCTGGCCAGGCAGCAGTGACAAGACACATGGAGTCCTGCCCTCATGGGGCTGCTGATAACAGACATATGGGGCCCGGGAGCCTGGGAGAGCTGGGCCGGGCCCCAGCAGCCGTCAGGGCCTCTCCTAGGAACCAACCCTTGGATCTGCCCAGAAGAGACCGTATTCTGGCCCCTAACTCTGGCTCTGGCCCTCCCTGGGAGGAGGAGGGGCTGGGCCTGGCTTGGAAACCAACAGACGTCTCTCTGATAAGCTGAGGTGCAGGTGGTGTGCGGCTCCCCAGCACCCAGGGTGGTCATGGGCTCCAGGGCTTGGGCCTCCAAGAAAGCTGCTCCTCCTCCCCACTCCTGAGCGTGTCTGAGCTTGACCCTGGCAGAGCCCACTGGTCCCTAGGGAGGGGGTCCAGCACCCGCCCCTCGGAGAGAAGCAAGCCTCTGTCCTTTCTCCTGTCTGCAAGTTGGGCACATTGGACTTGGGGGCTTCAGATACTGGCTACCAGCTTTGAGGATTCTCGAATTCTGTGGTCACCGGTATTTGGGGTGTCTGTCCAGCTCCCGTTTCCGGAGGGTGGACCTCTGAAGCTGACGGTGTGTGTGATCTAACCTCGTTGGCCAGGGCTGATTGGACCAGGCAAACACCTGACTCATGTGAGCCAATCAGATCCTCTCCCCAGGATTGGGCTTTGTGACTCACCGGCCGGTCTGGTGGGCAGGTGACCTGGAGGGACTGTAAGGCCGAGCTGGGGCAGGAGGCACAGGGGAAGCTGTCTGCAAAGGCAGAAACTGCCCCCAAGAAGCAGGGTCCTGGGCATCATGTACTAGATTTTGCCCCGCTGTACCCCATTCCTCCCCAACATTCATTCCCTGCTCTTCTGGAAAAAAACACCCAGTTTACTTTGGAGGGAGACTCCCCCGACTCCTCCACTGGGATCGACCTTGGGGAAGCTGTCCACCGAGCTGCCCTGTCCACCCCCATCCAGTGTAGTCCCCAGACCCCAGTGTGGTGTGGCCCATCACACAGTCTCTCTCGGGACTGGATTTTGGGCAAAGGGCTGCAGAGAAGGAGGAAGAGGCCAGAGCCCATCTCATCCTGAAGACACTGTCTCCTTGCCTCTGCCGGTAGATTCCACATCCCGGAGATTCCTGGGTCCTGCCCCTCCTCAGCCCGTTCTCCGGCTGTTCCATCAATCCCCTAAGCGCTTCTGTGCGTACAAACATTGCCAGTTTTGCTGCCGTTAGCCGGCTTTGGTCTCTGTTGCGGGCCATTGGGAGCTGGCATGTCGGGGAGGAACCGGCACTGTCCCAGGGCTGCCCCCTGGCTCCTCCTGACCTTCTAATAAATCCCCCTTTCGCTTCGGCTGGGTCAGGGGCAAGCATGGGTTCCCTGACCCTCCCCCAGACCCAGAGAATAAGCCTTGAGTGGGGTTGGCAAGGACAGGTGAACACTAGCTGACAGCCCGTTCCCCTTTGCTTCTGCGTGGGGTTTGGGGCAGCAGGTGTGTGTGTGTGTGTGTGTGGCCAGCTGCCCACTTGTGAGAAGTGCCTCACTCGAGACCCTCACGAAAAGCTTCCCTGGGAAGGTGAGGTTCAGAGAAGGTACATCTCACAAGCGCACTGGGCAGAGAGACTTTGAGGACCAGAGCACTGCCTGTTAATGGTGGGTGGGCATGATGGTCGTTGACTCAGGAGCAAAGAGATCCCTTCTCACTTCCCCAGGCACCCGAGAGAATGGAGAAGGGAAGCGTGTGTCCCCAGGCTGATGGGTTTTGCACCTGCTTCTCATTCACAGACCAACTCGCCCAGCTGCTCCCTGGGATATCCGCTCCTTCTGCGATGCGGAAGCCCCACCGTCAAGGCCCATAAGCAGCCCTGAGGCAGCAGGCTCCCCAGGGCACCACGATCCCAACTTACAAGTGAGGAGACCGAGGCTCAGGAGGCCCCATGCCTGACCCTAGGACCAGCCCTCACAATCTTGGTTCAGGGTCCTTTCCACAGATGATGTCATTTTTGGGGTTTTTTTAGAGTATAATTGCTTTACAATGGTGTGTTAGTTTCTGCTGTATAAAAAAATGAATCACCTATACATATACATATATCCCCATATCTCCTCCCTCTTGCATCTCCCTCCCACCCTCCCTATCCCACCCGTCCAGGTGGTCACAAAGCACCGAGCTGATCTCCCTTTGCTATGCGACTGCTTCCCACTAGCTAGCTATTTTACATTTGGTAGTGTATATGTATCCATGCCACTCTCTCACTTTGTCACAGCTTACCCCTCCCCCTCCCCGTATCCTCAAGTCCATTCTGTAGTAGGTCTGTGCCTTTATTCCCGTCTTTACCCCTAGGTTCTTCACGACATTTCTTTTTTTTTCTTAGATTCCATATATATGTGTTAGCATACAGTATTTGTCTTTCTCTTTCTGGTTTACTTCACTCTGTATGACATACTCTAGGTTCATCCACCTCACTACAAATAACTCCATTTCGTTTCTTTTAATGGCTGAGTAATATTCCATTGTGTAAATGTGCCACATCTTCTTTATCCATTCATCCGATGATGGACACTTAGGTTGTTTCCATCTAGAGCTGCAATGAACATTTTGGTACGTGACTCTTTTTGAATTATGGTTTTCTTAGGGTATATGCCCAGTAGTGGGGTTGCTGGGTTGTATGGTAGTTCTATTTTTAGTGTTTTAAGGAACTTCCATACTGTTCTCCATAGTCATAGTGGCTGTATCAATTTACATTCCCACCAACAGTGCAAGAGGGTTCTTTTCTCCACACCCTCTCCAGCATTTACTGTTTGTAGATTTTTTTGATGATGGCCATTCTGACTGGCGTGAGGTGATACCTCACTGTAGTTTTGATTTGCATTTCTCTAGTAATTAGTGATGTTGAGCATCCTTTCATGTGTTTGTTGGCAGTCTGTGTATCTTCTTTGGAGAAATGTGTATTTAGGTCTTCTGCCCAGTTTTGGATTGGGTTGTTTTTTTTTTTTTTTTTTTTTTTTTTTTTT
>RJWK010053643.1:0-15294 GCA_004363435.1 Platanista minor | reverse complement strand
TGGTAAATGGGAGTGTTTTCTTGATTTCACTTTCAGATTTTTCATCATTAGTGTATAGGAATGCCAGAGATTTCTGTGCATTCATTTTGTATCCTGCTACTTTACCAAATTCATTGATTAGCTCTAGTAGTTTTCTGGTAGCATCTTTAGGATTCTCTATGTATAGTATCATGTCATCTGCAAACAGTGACAGCTTTACTTCTTCTTTTCTTATTTAAACTCATTTTATTTCTTTTTTTTTCCTCTGGTTGCTGTGCCTAAACTTCCAAAACTATGTTGAATAATAATGGTGAGAGTGGGAAACCTTGTGTTGTTCTTGATCTTGGTGGAAATGATTTCAGTTTTTCCCCATTCAGTACGATATTGGCTGTGGGTTTGTCATATATTGCCTTTATTATGTTGGGGTAAGTTCCCTCTATGCCTACTTTCTCCAGGGTTTTTATCATAAATGGGTGTTGAATTTTGTCGATAGCTTTCTCTGCATCTACTGAGATGATCATATGTTTTTTCTCCTTCGATTTGTTAATATGGTGTATCACACTGATTGATTTGCACATATTGAAGAATCCTTGCATTCCTGGGTTAAAGCCCAACTGATCATGTTGTATGATGATTTTAATGTGCTGTTGGATTCTTTTAGCTAGTATTTTGTTGAGGATTTTTGCATGTATGTTCATCAGTGATATTGGTCTGTAGTTATCTTTTTTTGTGACATCTTTGTCTGGTTTTGGTATTAGAATGAGTTTAGGAGTGTTCCTCCCTCTGCTATATTTTGGAAGAGTTTGAGAAAGATAGTTGTTAGTTCTTCTCTAAATGTTTGATAGAATTTGCCTGTGAAGCCATCTGGTCCTGGGCTTTTGCTTGTTGGAAGATTTTTAATCACAGCTTCAATTTCAGTGCTTCTGATTAGTCTGTTCATATTTTCTATTTTTTTCCTGGTTCAGTCTCAGTAGGTTGTGCATTTCTAAGATTGTGTCCATTTCTTCCAGGTTGTCCATTTTATTGGCATATAGTTGCTTGTAGTAATCTCTCATGATCCTTTGCATTTCTGCCGAGTCAGTTGTTACTTCTTTTCCATTTCTAATTCTATTAATTTGAGTCTTCTCCCTTTTTTTCTTGATAAATCTGGCTAACGGTTTATCAATTTTGTTTATCTATCAAATAACCAGCTTTTATTTTATTGATCTTTACTATCGTTTCCTTCATTTCTTTTTCATTTATTTGTGATCTAATCTTTATGATTTCTTTCCTTTTACTAACTGTGGAATTATTTTTTATTCTTTCTCTAATTGCTTTAGCTGTAAGATTAGTTTGTTTATTTGAGATGTTTCTTATTTCTTAAGGTAGAATTGTATTGCTATATATTTCCCCCTTAAAACTGCTTCTGTGACATCCCATAGGTTTTGGGTCGTCATGTTTTCATTGTCATTTGTTGCTAGGTATTTTTTGATTTCCTCTTTGATGTCTTCAGTGATCTCTTGGTTATTAAGTAGTGAATTGTCTAGCCTCCATTTGTTTGTAGCTTTTACAGATTTTTTCCTGTAATTGGTATCTAGTCTCATAGCGTTGTGGCCCAGAAAGATACTTGATATGATTTCAATTTTCTTAAATTAACCAAGGCTTGATTTGTGACCCAAGATATGATCTATCCTGGAGAATGTTCCATGAGCACTTGAGAAACAAATGTATTCTTTTGTTTTTGTATGGAATGTCCTATAAATATCAATTAAATATATCTTGTTTAATGTATCATTTAAAGCTTGTGTTTCTTTATTTATTGTCATATTGGATGATCTGTACATTGGTGAAAGTGGGGTGTTAAAGTCCCCTACTATGATCGTGTTACTCTTGATTTCCCCTTTTCTGGCTGTTAGTATTTGCCTTATGTATTGAGGTGCTCCTATATTGGGTGCATAAATATTTACAATTGTTATATCTTCTTCTTGGATTGATCCCTTGATCATTATGTAGTGTCTTTTTTGTCTCTTCTAATAGCCTTTGTTTTAAAGTTTATTTTGTGTGATATGAGTATTTCTACTCCAGCTTTCTTTTGATTTCCATTTGCATGGAATATCTTTTTCTATCCCCTCACTTTCATTCTGTATGTGTCCCTAGGTCTGAAGTGGGTCTCTTGTAGACAGCATATATGTGGGTCTTCTTTTTGTATCCATTCAGCCAATCTATGTCTTTTGGTTGGAGCATTAATCCATTTACAGTTAAAGTAATTATCGATCTGTATTTTCCTATTACCATTTTATTAATTGCTTTGGGTTTGTTATTGTATGTCTTTTCCTTCTCTTGTGCTTCCTGCCTAGAGAAGTTCCTCTAACATTTGTTGTAAAGCTGTTTGGTGGTGCTGAATTCTCTTAGCTTTTGCTTGTCTGAAAGGTTTTACTTTCACCATCAAATCTGAATGAGATCCTTGCTGGGTAGAGTAATCTTGGTTGTAGATTTTTCCCTTTCATCCCTTTAAATATGTCCAGCTACTCCCTTCTGGCTTGCAGAGTTTCTGCTGAAAGAGCAGCTGTTAACCTTATGGGGATTCCCTTGTATATTTTTTGTTGCTTTTCCCTTAGTGCTTTTCATTTTTTTCTTTGTATTTAATTTTTGATAGTTTGATTAATGTGTGTCTTGGCGTGTTTCACCTTGTATTTATCCTGTATGGGACTCTCTGTGCTTCCTGGACTTGATTAACTATTTCCTTTCCCATATTAGGGAAGTTTTCAACTATAATCTCTTCAAATATTTTCTCAGTCCCTTTCTGTTTCTCTTCTTCTTTTGAGACCCCCTATAATTCAAATGTTGGTACATTAAATATTGTCCCAGAGGTCTCTGAGACTATCCTCAATTCTTTCATTCTTTTATCTTTGATCTGGTCTGCAGTAGTTATTTCCACTATTTTATCTTCCAGGTCACTTATCCGTTCTTCTGCCTCAGTTATTCTGCTATTGATCCCATCTAGAGAACTTTTAGTTTCATTTATTGTGTTGTTCATCTCTGTTTGTTTGCTCTTTAGTTCTTCTAGATCCTTTGTAAACGTTTCTTGTATCTTCTTCATTCTATTTCCAAGATTTTGGATTGTCTTTACTATCATTTTTCTGAATTTTTTTGAGGTAGACTGCCTATTTCCTCTTCATTTATTAGGTATGGTGAGTGTTTACCTTGCTCCTTCATCAACTGTTTCTTTTTCTTTTCATTTTGCTTAACTTACTGTGTTTGGAGTCTCCTTTTTTCAGGCTGCAGGTTTGTAGTTCCCGTTGTTTTTGGTGTCTGCCCCCAGTGGCTAAGGTTGGTTCAGTGGGTTGTGTAGGCTTCCTGGTGGAGGGGACTAGTGCCTGTGTTCTGGTGGATGAGGCTGGATCTTGTTTTTATGGTGGGCAGGTCCACATCTGATGGTGTGTTTTGGGGTGTCTGTGACCTTATTATGATTTTAGGCAGCCTCTCTGCTAATGGGTGGAGATGTGTTCCAGTCTTGCTAGTTGTTTGGCATAGGGAGTCCAACACCCTAGCTTGCTGGTCGTTGAGTGGAGTGGGGTCTTGTTGTTACAGTGGAGATCTCTGGGAGATTTTTGCTCTTTGATATTACATGGTGCTGGGAGAACTCTGGTGGACCAGTGTCCTGATCTTGTCTCTCCCACCTCAGAGGCACAGCCCTGATGCCTGGCTGGAGCACCAAGAGCCTGTCATCCACACAGCTCAGAATAAAAGGGAGAGAAAAGAAAAGAAAAGAAAAGAGAAGAAAGAAAGAAAGAAAGAAAGAAAGAGAAGAAAGAAAGAAAGAAAGAAGAAGGGAAGGAAGGAAGGAAGGAAAGAAAGAAAGAAAGAAAGAAAGAAAGAAAGAAAGAAAGAAAGAAAAGAAAGAAAGAAAAAGATAAAATAAAATAAAGTAAGGGGCTTCTCTGGTGGCCCAGTAGTTGAGAGTCGGCCTGCTGATGCAGGGGACACAGGTTCACGACCCAGTCCGGGAAGATCCCACATGATGCGGAGCAGCTAGGCCCATGAGCCATGGCTGCTGATCCTGCGTGTCTGGAGCCTGTGCTCCACAATGGGAGATGCCACAACAGTGAGAGGCCCACGTACGCCAAGAAATAAAAATAAAGTAACAAAGTTATTAAAGTAAAAATCAAAAAATAATTATTCAAAAAAAAATTTTTAAGTAATTAAAAGAAGAAAGAAAGAAAAAGACAACCACACCAAAAAACAAAGAGACAACCACACCAAAAAACAAATCCACCAATGGTAACAAGCGCTGAAAACTATACTAAAAACAAACAAAAACACACTCAAAAAATGAACAGGGCTTCCCTGGTGGTGCAGTGGTTGAGAGTCTGCCTGCCGATGCAGGGGACACAGGTTCGTGCCCCGGTCCGGAAAGATCCCACATGCCACGGAGTGGCTGGCCCCGTGAGCCATGGCTGCTGGGTCTTCTCGTCCGGAGCCTGTGCTCCGCACCGAGAGAGGCCACAACAGTGAGAGGCCCGTGTACCACAAAAAAGAAACCAAAAATGGATAGACAGAACCCTAAGCCAAATGGTGAAAGCAAAGCGATAGACAAAATCACACACAGAAGCATATGAATACACACTCACAAAAAGAGAAAAAGGGAAAAAATATATATATATTGTTGCTCCCAAAGTCCACATCTTCAATTTGAGATGATTCATTGTCTATTCAGGTATTCCACCAATGCAGGGTACATCAAGTTGACTGTGGAGATTTAATCCACTGCTCTTGAGTCTGCTGGGAAGAGATTTCCCTTTCTCTTCTTTGTTCGCACAGCTCCTGGGAGTCAGCTTTGGATTTGGACCCGCCTCTGCATGTAGGTCACCTGAGGGCATCTGTTCTGTGCTCAGAAAGGACGGGAATAAAGGAGCAGCTGCTTTGGGAGCTCAGGCTCACTCAGGTCAGGAGGAGGGAAGGGTACGGAATGCAGGTCAAGCCCGTGGTGGCAGAGGCCATCGTGACGTTGCAGCGGCCTGAGCCACGCCATGTGTTCTACTGGGGAAGTTGTCCCTGTATCACAAGACCCTGGCAGTGGTCGGCTGCACAGGCTCCCAGGAGGGGAGGTGTGGATAGTGACCTGTGCTTGCACACAGGCTTCTTGGTGGTGGCAGCATCAGCCTTAGCGTCTCATGTCCATCTCTGGGGTCCCCTCTGATAGCCACAGTTTGCACCCATCTCTGGAGCTCCTTTAAGCAGCGCTCTTAATCCCTGCTCCAGTGCACCATGAAACAAAGGGGCAAGAAAAAGTCTCTTGCCTCCTTAGCAGTTCCAAACTTTTACCCAAACTCCCTCCCGGCTAGCCGTGGTGCAGTAGCCCCCTTCAGGCTTTGTTCATGCAGCCCTCCAGAGTCCTCTCCCTGGGATCTGACCTCCAAAGCTCAAGCCTCAGCTCCCAGCCCCTGCCCGCCCCAGCAGGTGAGCAGACAAGCCTCTCAGGCTGGTGAGTACTGGTCGGCACCGATCCTCTTTGCGGGAATCTCTCCTCTTTGCCCTCTGCACCCCTGTTGCTGCGCTCACCTCCGCAACTCCAAAGCTTCCCTCCTATGCCACATGCAGTCTCTGCCCACGAAGGGGCTTCTTAGCATATGGAAAACTTTCCTCCTTCACAGCTCCCTCACACTTGTGCAGATCCCGGCCCTATTCTTATGTCTCTGTTTTTTCTTTTTTTATTTTGCCCTACCCAGGTAGGTGGGGAGTTTCTTGCATTTTGGGAGGTCTGAGGTATTCTGCCAGCGTTCAGTAGGTGTTCTGTAGGAGTTGTTCCACATGTAGTTCTATTTCTGATGTATTTGTGGGGAGGAAGGTGATCTCCACGTCTTACTTTTCCGCCATCTTGAAGCTCCTTGAAATACAAGCTTTAAATGACACATTAAACAAGATGCACTTAATTGACATTTATAGGATATTCCATCGAAAACCAAAAGAACACACTTTATTCTCAAGGGTTCATGGAACATTTTCCAGGATAGATCATATCTTGGGTCAGAAATCAAGTCTTGGTAAATTTAAGAAAATTGATATCGTTACAAGTATCTTTTCCAACCACAATGCTATGGGACTAGATGTCAATTACAGGAAAAAAAACTGTTAAAAATATGCAAACACATGGAGGTTAAGCAATACGCTACTAAATAACCAAGAAATCACCTGAGACATCAAAGAGGAAATCAAAAAATACCTAGAAACAAATGAGAATGAAAACATGATGACCCAAAACTATGGGATGCAGCAAAAGCAGTTCTAAGAGGAAAGTTTATAGCAATACAAACTTATCTCAAGAAAAAAGAAACATTTCACATAAGTAACCTAACCTTACACCTAAAGCAATTAGAGAAAGAACAAAAGAATCCTAAAGTTACAACAAGGAAATAAATCATAAAGATCAGATGAGAAATAAATGAAAAACAAAAATGAAAGAAAGAATAGCAAACATCAAAAAAAACTAAAAACTGTTTCTTTTAGAAGATAAACAAAATTAATAAACCATTAGCCATCAAGGAAAAAATGGAGAAGGCTCAAATCAACAGAATTAGAAATGTAAAAGAAGAAACAACTGACACTGCCGGAATACAAACTATCATGAGAGACTACTACAAACTACTATATGCCAGTAAAATGGACAACCTGGTAGAAATGGACAAATTCTTCAAAAAGCACAACCTTCTGAGACTGAACCAGATAAGAAACAGAAAATATAAACAGACCAATCACAAGCAATGAAATTGAAACTGTGATTAGAAACCCTCCAGCACACAAAAACCCAGGACCAGATGGCTTCACAGGTGAATTCTTTCAAACATTTACAGAAGAACTAATACCTATCCTTCTCAAACTCTTCCAAAATATAGCACAGGGAGGAACACTCCCAAACTCATTCTATGAGGCCACTATCACCCTGATACCAAAACCAGACAAAGTTGTCACAAAAAAAGAAAACTGCCAGCCAATATCACTGATGAACATAGATGCACAAATCCTCAAGAAAATACTAGCAAACAGAATCCAACAGCACATTAAAAGGATCATACACCATGATCAAGTGAGATTTATCCTAGAGGTGCAAGGATTCTTCAACATATGCAAATCAATCAATGTGACACAACATATTAACAAACTGAAGGATAAAGAACATGAGATCATCACAATAGATGCAGAAAAAGCTTTCGACAAAATTCAGCACCCATTTGTGAAAATCCCTTCAGAAATTAAGCATAGAGGCAACCTACCTCAATATAATAAAGGCCGTATATGACAAACCCACAGCAAGCATCATACTCAAAGGTGAACAACTGAAATAATTTCCTCTAATTCAGCAACAAGGCAAGGTTGTCTACTCTAACCACTGTTATTCAACACAGTTTTGGAACTTTTAGCCACAGCAAACAGAGAAGAAAAAGAAATGAAAGGAATCTAAATCTGTAAAGAAGAAGTAAAGCAGTATTTGCAGTGATATGAGTCTATACATAGAGAACCCTAAAGATGTTACCAGAAATCTGGTAGAGCTAATCAATGAATTTGGTAAAGTAGTAGGATACAAAATTAATGCACAAAAATCTCTTTCATTCCTACATGCTAATGATGAAAAATCTGAAAAAGAAATTAAAGAAACACTCCCATTTACCACTGCAACAAAAATAAAAAAATACCTAAGAAGAAACCTACCTAAGGAGAAAAAATACCTGTACACAGAAAATTATAAGACACTGATGAAAGAAATTAAAAATGATACTAATAGATGGAAAGATGTACCATGTTCTTGGATTGGAAGAATCCACATTGTGAAAATGACTATACTACACAAAGCAATCTACAGATCCAGTGCAATCCCTATCAAACTACCACTGACATTTTGCACAGAACTAGAACAAAAAATTTCACAATATGTATGGAAACACAAAAGATCCTGAATAGCCAAAGCAATTTTGAGAAAGAAAAATGGAACTGGAGGAATCAGGCTTCCTGACTTCAGACTATACTACAAAGCTACAGTAATCAAGGCAGTAAGGTACTGGCACAAGAACAGAAATATAGATCAATGGAACAGGATAGAAAGTTCAGAGATAAACCCATTCACATATGGTCACCTTATCTTTGATTAAGGAAGCAGAAATATACAATGGATAAAAGACAGCCTCTTCAATAAGTGGTGCTTGGAAAATTGGGCAGCTACATGTAAAAGAATGAATTTAAAACACTTCCTAACACCATACACAAAAATAAACTCAAAATGGATTAAAGACCTAAATGTAAGGCCAGACACTTTCAAACTCTTAGAGAAAAACATAGGCAGAACTCTCTACGACATAAATCACAGCAAGATTCTTTTTGACCCACCTCCTAGAGAAATGGAATTAAGAACAAAAATAAACAAGTGGGACCTAATGAAACTTAAAAGCTTTTGCACAGCAAAGGAAACCATAAACAAGACAAAAAGACAACCCTCAGAATGGGAGAAACTATTTGCAAATGAAGTAATTGACAAAGGATTAATCTCCAAAGTATACAAGCAGCACATGCAGCTCAATGTCAAAAAAACAAACAACTCAATCCAAAAATGGGAAGAGGACCTACACAGACATTTCTCCAAAGAGGATATACAGATTGCTAACAAACTCATGAATGGATGCTCAACATCACTAATCATTAGAGAAATGCAAATCGAAATAACAATGAGGTATGTCCTCACAGCAGTCGTAATGGCCATCATCAAAAAATCTACAAAAATAAATGCTGGAAAGGGTGTGGAGGAAAGGGAACCCTCTTGCACTGTTGATGGCAATGTAAATTGATACAGCCACTATGGAGAAAATTATGGAGGTTCCTTAAAAAACTAAGTATAGAACTACCATATGACCCAGCAATACCACTACTGTGCACATACCCTGAGAAAACCATAATTCAAAAAGTGCCACAATGTTCATTGTAGCACTATTTACAGTAGCCAGGACATGGAAGCAATGTACGTGTCCATAGATGAATGGATAAAGAAGATGTGGCACATATATACAATGGAATATTACTCAGCCATCAAATGAAACGAAATTGAGTTGCTTGTAGTGAGGCGGATGGATCTAGAGTCTGTCATACAGAGTGAAGGAAGTCAGAAAGAGAAAAGAAATTCTGTATGCTAATGCATATATATGGAATCTTAAAAAAACATGGTTTTGAAGAACATAGGATCAGGACAGGAACAAAGACACAGATGTAGAAAATGGACTTGAGGGCATGGGGAGATGGAAAGGTAAGCTGGGACGAAGTGAGTGAGTAGCATTGACATATACACACTACCAAATGTAAAACAGATAGTGGAAAGCAGCCACATAGCACATGGAGATCAGATCAGTGTTTTGTGACCACTTAGAGGGGCAGAATAGGGAATGTGGGAGGAAGACTCCAGAAGGAGGGGATATGGGGTATGTGTATACATAGAGCTGAGCTGTTTCACTTTATTTTACAACAGAAACTAACCCAACATTGTAAAGCAATTGTACTGCAATAAAGATGTTAAAAAATTGTGCAAACCGGGCTTCCCTGGTGGAGCAGTGGTTGAGAGTCCTCCTGCCGATGCAGGGGACACCGGTTCGTGCCCCGGTCCGGAAAGATCCCACATGCTGCGGAGCAGCTGGGCCCGTGAGCCATGACCACTGAGCCTGCGCATCCGGAGCCTGTGCTCTGCTCAGGGAGAGGCCACAACAGTGAGAGGCCCGCGTGCCGAAAAAAAAAAAAAAAAAAAAGTGCAAACCCCCCACAAAAAAAAGTTTAGCATAAAACAAAATTTAACTATGTGCATATGTGTAATATGTGTGAATTCTATGATACATATCTATACTTACTCTGTATACCTGTGCTGATTTTACTTGTATTCTCTCTACCTCCTACTTTCTCTCTACCATTTTCATAATCCCCTTTATATTTATTCACAAGACACTAGTGAGGAAAATTTGTAGGATTATATTTCTTTTTTTTCCCCCTTCTAATGATAGTTTTATAGTATCCAGTCAATATAGGCACCCTCTGATATATTGGTGGCTTGGTTCTAGACCAATACAATAAAGCAAATATCACAATAAGGTGAGTCATCCAAATTTTTTTGTTTCCCAGTACATATAAATGTTATATTTACCTTATCCTGCAGTCTACTAAGTGTACAATAGCATTATGGCTCAAAAATATGGATACCTTAATTCAAGAATTTTTATTGCTAAAAATTGCTAACCATCATCTAAGCCTTTGGCAAGTTGTGACTGTTTTGCTGGTGGAATGTGTTGCTTCAGTGTTGATGGCTGCTGACTGACCAGGGTGGTGAACCTCACTGAAGGTTGGGGTGGCTGCAGCAATTCCTTAAAATAGGAAAATGATGAAGTTTGCCTCATGTATTGACTCTTTCTTTCATGAATGATTTCTCTCTAGCACGTAATGCTGTTTGATAACTTTTTATCAGCAGTAAAACTTCTTTCAGAACTGGAATCAGTCTTCTGAAAACCTGCCACTGCTTTATCAACTAAGTTTATGTAATATTCTGAATCCTTTGTTGTCATTTCAACAATCTTCACAGCATCTTTACTATGAGTAGATTTCATCTCAAGAAACCAGGTTCTTTGCTCATCCATAGGAAGCAATTCCTCATCCATTCAAGTTTATCATGAGATTGCAGCAATTCAGTCCCGTCTGCAGGCTCCACTTCTAATTCTAGTTCTCTTGCTATTTCCACCACATCTGCAGTTACTTTCCCCACTGAAGTCTTGAATCACTCAAAGTCATCCTTGGGGGTTGAAATCAACTTCTTCCAAACTCCTGTTAATATTGATATTTGGACCCCTTCCCATGAATCACAAATGGTCTAAATGGCATCTAGAATGGTGAATCCTTTCCAGAGGTTTTCTGTAGCCTTACAAAATATATTTCTTAAGTAATAAGACTTGAAATTTGAAATTATTCCTTGATCTATCCATAGGCTACAAAATGGATATTGTGTTAGCAGGCAAAAAAACAACATGAATCTCATTGCCCATCTCCATCAGAGCGCTTGGGTGACCAGGTGCATTATCAATGAGCAGTAATATTTTGAAAGGAAACTTTTTCTGAGCAGGTAGGTCTTCACAGTGAGCTTAAAATATACAACAGACCATGCTGTAAAAAGATGTGCTGTCATTCAGGCTTTGTTATTCCATTTTATAAAACACAGACAGAGTCAATTTAGCTTAATTCTCAAGGCCCTAGGATTTTCAGAATAGTGAATGAGCACTGGCTTCAACTTGAAGTCACCAGCTTCATTAGCCCCTAACAAGAGAGCCAGCACATCTTTGAAGATTTGAAGCCTGACACTGACTTCTCCTCTCTAGCTATGAAAGTCCTAAATGGCATCATCTTCCAGCATAAGCTTGTTTTTACACATTGAAACTCTGTTATTCAGTGTAGCCACCTTCATGAACTATCTTAGCCAGATCTTCTGGATAACTTGCTGCAGCTTCTGCATCAGCACTTGCTGCTTCCCCTTGCACTTTGAAGTTGCAGAGATGGCTTCTTTCCTTAAACGTCAAGAACCAACCTCTGTTAGCCTCAAACTTTTCTTCTGCAAGTTATGCACCTCTCTCAGCCTTCATAGAATTGAAGAGAGTTAAGGCCTTCCTCTGGATTAGGCTTTGGCTTAAGGGAAAGTTTTGGCTGGTTTGATCTTCTCTCCAGACCACTAAAACCTTCTGCATATCAGCAATAAGGCTGTTTTGCATTCTTATCATGTGTCTGTTCCCAGGAGTAGCACTTTTACTAGAATTCAAGGAATTTTCCTTTTCATTCACCAGTTGGCTAACTGTTGATACAAGGTCTAGCTTTGGGCCTTTCACAGCTTTTGACAAGGCTTCCTCACTCAGCTTAACCTTTCTAGCTTTTGATTTAAAACGACAGACATGAAATTCTTCCTTTCCCTTGAACATTTAGAGGCCATTGTAGGGTTGCTAATTGGCCTAATTTCAGTGTTGTTGTGTCTCGGAATGGGGAGGCCTGAGAAGAGGGAGAGAGATGGGGGCACTGCCAGTGGGTGGGGCAGTCAGTACACGCACAACATTTATCTATTAAGTTCTGACGTCTTATATGGGTGCTCCGAAACAATTACAATAGCAACATCAAAGATCACTGATCACAGATTACCATAACAAATACAATAATGAAAAAGCTTGAACAATTGTGAGAATTACCAAAATGTGAGACAGAGACACAAAGTGAGCAAAAGCTGTTGGAAAAATGGTGCTGATAGACTTGCTCCACTCAGGGTTGCCACAAACCTTCAGTTTGTAAAAAGGCACATATCTAGAAAGTGCAGTAAAGCAAGTGCAGTGAAAGGTCTGCCTGATTACTAGTCAGAAGGAACAGTGCTGCAAGGTGAGGCTGAAGAGAAATGCACAGGAAGATTATGACAAAGCTCCACGGTGTTGGAAAGGAATCTGGATTGTGTTTGGAATGTGACATGAGGTCCTTTGAGACCTTTGAAGCAAGTGAGTCACATGCTCCAAATTATGTCTAAGAAGATTTCTGTGTTAAATTTTTGGTATTATCAGCAAAGGCAATAAATTAGAAGTGTTAGGTTAAACTGTATGATGCGAGCATATATTTTATGAAAGCAAGCTTCCCAGGGTCATTTGTTCTTAGGGCATGTTTTGCAAAGGCAGCACTGGATTGGGAATCAAGACATCTATTATACATAGAATGGATAAACACAGGGAACAGGTAGGTCTGTGGCACAGGGAACTATATATTCAATATGCTGTGATAAACCATAATGGTCAGGTAATGCCTATTTATATATTTAAGTCAAAGACATGTAGAGATATCTGTGTATTCTGAGAAAGGCTTGAAAAAGACTGTTACAAATGCTGCTCTTGAGGTAAAGAAAGCTAAGAGGTAAGTGTGGGGAAGGATTACTGAATTACCTAAGGCATCATCTGGAGATTAATGCAACAATCTTAGAGAGAATTTGACTTAATTGGGAGCAAATATCGTGCATTATATCCAAGACAGAGCATGAAAATGAGTAACAAGCCCAGTGTTTAGCAAAGCATGGGAGGTGAAATTAAAGAATTGGAGATTTTTTACAGGAAAGAGAGAATGTTGCCATGAAATCTCTTTTACAAAGCGTCTGGCATCTGAAATGAAGTAGGTGAATGCTCCTTGAGAAAGCCAGACTGGCCTTAAAAAAATTTGCCCATGAAATATGAATTGTGATTTTTGTGTAAACTAAATATTTTCAGTAATTCTAATAAATTACAATAGATGAACTTAAGATTTTTTAAAAGAAACCACTTTTCCTTCTTTAAAGTTAATGATTTCTAAAATATTCAGGTGCTGAAAGTCGTGTTTGTTTTCTTCAGTGATATTCACCATCTTCCGTCTTCCCTAAAGTTTATGTATTGTTAATATTTGATTGGCAGAAAAATACTTCTCACAGCTTTTTGTCTTAATCTGTTGACTGGAAAAACCAACCTTACTGCCATCTTGGACATATGTTTGAATTTTTTTTTTTTTTTACCTAGCACAACACAAACTAGCATAAGCCAGTGTCATAAGGTACATAAATGTAGCTCAGATACAATGTTCAGTCTCTTTGTTTTTCACTAATCACATGCTTATAATAGCAGAGACAGTGCTTCCTAATTTACATAAAAGGCTTTAAAACTATTTTCATTATCCTCATCCTTATCATCATGCGCTATTTTCAAACTTGAAGACATATCTATTGACTGTGTTGTGCACTTGTTGAAATGCAACGAGTTTTGAGAGGTAATTTTTTTTCTAGGAAAAATTAAAATACTCTTTGCTTATTGGCCCACACTGTTACATCATGTCTCTTCTGTGGCCAAAAGAGAGGCGTCTGACCTCCCTCTGGAAAAAATTAAACAAATTGACGCCTATAACTTATCCCCAGTTTACAAGCTCATTAGCAATGTGCTCTAAGCAAATTAAGGGGATGGCAACTCCTTACTTTTGTGCCTATTTTACACATGGCACTAAATTAGATGTTTGAAAACCTTTAGTGAGTTTCATCTGGTGCACTCAAAAAATTATATCAGAGGTAGATTAGCGGAATGATTGTTACCTTTAATGACATCCTACTGGAGCCCATATAGTACAGTGGAAAGAATACAGGAATTACAAAACCTAAGTTTTGCTTCTCACTCCACTGTTTTTGAGATATATGTGACTAGAAAACCACTAAGTGTTCATTTAAAAAATTTAATGTATTAGGTAGCTGTTACTTGATAGGTACCATGCTTAGTACTGGAGATACAAGGATGAGAAAGAGACCCCAGACCCTTACCCTTAGATCCCCTCACTACCTCCAGGGAGGGGCTCAAGTAAACAACATATCATAATCCAGGGCACAAAGTGTGTAATATGAATACACAGAGCTTGTAACTCAGGACTGTACTTATTTTGTTAACCATTTTATCTCCAACACTGTGGCTGACATTTATAAGGCATTTAATAAGTAAGTTTGGATAAATGAACCAGAAAATGTATCTCCCATTTAAATCTCATCAGAATTAATGAATGAGTGATAAATTCTGCTCGAAGGAAATCTGATGATAAATCAGGTAAAGAAGAGAAGGCTTTCTAGGTAAAAAAAAAACAATATGGGCAAATTCATGGAAACCTGAGACATGAACATGTGTTGGGTATAAGGGAAAGAATAAAATCATGTTACAAGACCATATAATCCTCAGCAACAAATGGTAGAATGGAGCTGAAGAACGAAAGGTAGAACCAGATGGTGAAGAATTTTATATTTCACGGTAAGTACCTCTTATTTCATTAGAGCTTAAAATACATGCTATTTTAACTTATTCCTGTCTTCACCTCAAAACGAGAGTAACTTGAAGGGCTTTGCATGGGTTAGGTTATGGGTATAAAGTGAGAGATTTTATTTAAATACACAGACATTATTTTCTTTGAATATTAGAGAATAAAATAACTGGGGTCTTAAATATACAAAAGAGGAGGAAAAATTGCACAGGAATATAGGATCAGAGATTTATTGCACTATTCTCTTTTTACTTAATAAATATAAAATAGTTTATATTTATTATTATGAGACCATGTTGCCTCATCTTTATTGTTTTCATTTTTGCTATAACTATGTGTTTGTACGATTGAAAGAAAGGACAAGTATGTTTCCCCCAATAATGCACTGTGTCAAGGTTTAACTTGTTAATTAATGTTTCTGATTTTTCTAATTTCTGGTTATAGTGTGTCAGTGTTTTACAGTGAACCACTTCAGTCTTTGGTGGCATATATATA
>RJWK010053642.1:0-15294 GCA_004363435.1 Platanista minor | reverse complement strand
GAGCAATAATAAATCATGCTGGTTTTGTATGCTTTTCTCTTATAAACATATAAATGTTGAAATTGCTTAAAAATTTTGGGAGCCCTTATTGTGGGGTTGGAAAGAGCTTAAGATTTATAATAATCTGAATTACTTACCTTGTACATATACAAGGACGTGTAAACTATGATTTTATAATCTGACTTCCTTTTAATTCCTTCTGAACATTTTAAAGTATGTTTAAACAGAATAATTTTTAAATTAACATACATGTTTTATACAAGTGGGTATAGTATTTCTCTCTTCGCCAGAATAAATGTTGAGCGATTCTTTCCTTTTCATGACAGATGACTTTTCCTAATATTGTGATGCCCTCTAGTGAATTCAGCCTTTCAGATAAGAAGTTATGAGAGGCAGTAATCAGTACAATGAAATCTTCAGAGGGAACATTCTAGTAATTAGAACTGTTTTTATATGCTTTGTTGAGAAGGAAAGTTTCTGTTCTAGGAAGTGTTTAAGCAAAGATTTGATAATCTCCCACGAGTCTTATTGTTGAATTAAGTGAAATTGTTCCAGATGACTTCTAAAATCTCCTTCAGCTTCAAGGTTCTAGATTTCATGAGTTACTAGTTTTCAGTTACTGAGTACTGAGCATCCACAGTGTTTAGCACTGTCCTGAGGGTTGTGAAGGTTTTGTAGTGTTAAGGCGTGGATGTGACTTCATATAGCTTTTGTCTGCATCAGTTTGGAGAAAACAATAGTAACTAACCTTTGTTGAACACTTACTCTGTTTCTGAAGCTGCTCAGAACAATTTACCTTATGTCTTTTAATCCTCACAATAATCATGAGGTAGGTACCGTCTTTAGTTCTGTTTTACGAGTGTAGAAACTGAGACCCAGAGAGAGGTTAAATAATTTGTTCAAACTCATACATTAAGTGTGGAACAAGGACCAACTTGTATACAATAATAGTGAATAGGTGAAGGTAATTTTTTTTTTTCTGCAGTGTTGGGTTTTTGTTGCTGTGCGCAGGCTTTCTCCAGTTGCAGTGAGTGGGGGCCACTCTTTGTTGCAATGCACAGCCCTCTCATTGCGAAGCACGGGCTCTAGGTGCGCGGGCTTCAGTAGTTGTAGCGCATGGGCTCAGTAGTTGTGGCTTGCAGGCTCTAGAGCGCAGGCTCAGTAGTTGTGGCGCACGGGCCCAGTTGCTCCGCAGCGTGTGGGATCTTCCGGGACCAGGGCTCGAACCTGTGTCCCCTGCATTGGCAGGCGGACTCTCAAGCACTGCGCCACCAGGGAAGTCTGGTAATTTTTAATTGTTTATAGGTCGACAGGTTGTCTATTGGTTGTCTATTTCAAGCTAGCTCAGATTACTTTTGGATACATTATGTTTTCATTGCTACACTTAAGTGTGTGGTTTCATATTGATTTCATTCAGAAAGTGGTAGTTTACTAATTTGGACCTAAATATTTTAGTCCATTAACAATTTTTGGTCCATAAGCTACTTTTGCTTTGTTTCTTTAAAGATTTATTATTTATTTATTTAATTTATTTTTGGCTGTGTCAGGTCTTAGTTGTGGCACGAGGTATCTTGTTGCGGTGTGCGGGCTTCTCTCTAGTTGTGGTGTGCGAGTTTTCTCCTCTCAAGTTGTGGCTCACAGGCTCCAGGATGCATGGGCTCTGTAGTTGTGGCGCGTGGGTTCCAGAGCACATGGGCTCTAGCTGACGCACAAGCTCAGCTGTGGCACGTGGACTTAGTTGCCCCACGGCATGTGAAATCTTAGTTCCCTGACCAGGGATCAAACCCTCATCCCCTGCATTGGCAGGCAGATTCTTTACCACTGGACCACCAGGGAAGTCCCAGTAAGATACTTATTTGACAGACAGAATGATGCAGTCTTACCTTCCTAGTTTACTTTCTGTAAAACATCTATTCTTTAAAGTTTAGAGAATCCGCTGCTCACTCCTATGCTTAAGAATTTATATATGACTTTTGGCTTTCAGAGTCATTTACCATCTTCTTCATTGGATCTTAATGCTAGTGTAGCTCTGTCCATTTGGTTTTCATTATCTAGACCAAGTAGAAATTGATTTCTCCATTTGTTGGTAAATTAATTTCATCAGATTGGGAGTGTTGGCTTTTTGATACCCTGGATTTTACCTATTTGTGGTGTACTCAGGTCAGTGTTAGTCATACAGAGACAGTATAGGATTCATCTTTGATGTGATTGTTGGAAAGAGAAGGTGAGCCATAGAATATATTATGTTGAGATATATAAGGTAGATTTTTCATGTTTCTGGAAACTTGTCTGGTGTCCATTTATGAAACTCTTTCTTTGCTCCAAATCATTTGTTCCTAATTTGTATTTAATAAGTTACAGATTAATGGTGACCTTAATGGTCTGACTACTCCTTAGTCTCCATCTTTCCCTTACTTCAGTTCTGTGTTTACCTAAAGACTTGTTATCAATGTGCCTCTTTCTTTATTTTTCCATTTAGGGTTCTAAGTGAGAAATAAGAGAGAATGTGAGAAGGAACAAAATAGCAGCTTTCCTAATGGAAGTGGAGATAAAGTGCCCAGCCTAGGATTTTAAAAAGTCTAGAAGGATTGAGCAGGGCTCTAGAGAAGACTATTTCAATCAAAGAAGGAGCTTAGAAAAATCCCATGCGACTCCATGTACCTTTTGGCACATCGTAAAAATAGAATAATTACTTTTTAGGGTTTCTTGAGATTTTATGATCCTCCCCCACCCTGCCAATTTGTTTTTCCTGTTTCTCTTTGTCTTTCTCCTCCCAGAGTTTTTTCTAGCAGTGAAAATCTCAAAGAGTTATATCAGGGATGGGAATTATGTGATAAGTTGTGGTCTTGCATTCTGTGTGGCCCAGAATCTGGAAACATAAAGTGAAGCGTTTTGGTGAGAGATTAAAAAAAATAGGTATAAGCTGGTCACATTTGGAAGATAGGGAGGTAGGAGAGGGTCTCCTACAGTTTATAAGAGTTAATACAAGAGATTGGGGTATTAAAATACAGTTTTACGAATCATTGTTCCAAGTTAGGTGTTTATTCATAGTGGTTAAAGACTGTGTTGTTATTAGTGCTATTTTTCAGGCATGTATGAGTGAAGCTGGCTTTTTGTAGGCTGACCTGAAAACCTGATCACTTATGTATCATATAATTTCTGTGAGAAAATGCATTGTGAATTCCAAACAGCTGACTTGCTGCAAGGTTTTGGCATGCTACCTGCTTATAATTTGGGACTCTTGTCTCTGTCCATATTTTGATAGAATTCCCACCTTGGGGCATTTCTAATCTGTGAACCAAAATTTTATTTGACTGTAAATTAGATAAACCTCTGTGGCATAGATATATGTATGAAAATAGATTACTTTTACCCCAAACATCTTAATCTTATTGAACGCCATGAGTTAAGGAAAATTATTACATTCATTTAAAAAGTTTATAATGAAGTAACTTTGGTAATTAGAAACTACAATAATATTTGGCAATGCAAAGTGATGGAAAGTAGTGGATTTAGGGTATATTTTGGAAATAACAGCTGACAGGTCTGTTGCTAATTTTATTGGATTTGGGGGTTAGGGAAAGGAAAGAATGAAAGATGACTCCTAGGTTTCTTGGTAGAGAATTTTGGTGGTTGCTGATACCATTTACAGAGACGGAGAAAAACAAGGGCTGAGTGGCGAGTAGAGGAATGGGGAAAAAGAATCATGACATTTATTCTGAATGTGTTCAGTTTGATAGAACTGTTAGACACCCAAGTGTCAGGTAATCAGCTGAATCTGTGAGTTGAGCTCAGAGGAGAGGATTGTGTTGGAGATATGTTTTGGAAAGGTCGGCATGAGGATAATGTAGAGGAAGTGGGGAGGAGGAAAAGGATAGAGAGAAGACGACCAATATCTGAGTGATAGGAAGCCCCAGCATTTAGAGGTCTAGTAGAGGAGGAGGAGCCACAAGGAGACCCTGAGAACAGGGAGCAGTGAGGTCAGAAGAAAACCTGGAAAAGTGGTGTCACAAAAGCCAAGAGAGGCAAGCATTTCGAGGAGGAAGTGGCCATTCATGTGAAATGCTGCCAAGAGGTGGAGTAAAGTGAGGACAGAGGCGTGGCCATTAGATTTGGCAGTGTGAAAATAGACTTTTTTGCTGACGCGGTTTCAGGGGACTGTTAGAGGCAACAAGCCAGACTGTAGTTGACTGAAGAGGGAGTGGGAAGTGAGGGACTGTGTGCCATTATGATGCATTTCTCTATTGGGCAGATGTTCACTTAATGTTCAAAACCCATTCAGTAAGCTTGGAGGTTTGCATTATCCATAAATGGCTGTAGGAAGTTAGCATTGGCCTTTTTTTGCCTCCCAGTAATTTTTCTTTGGTTAGCATTTGATTGTTAATTTAAAACGTTCTGAATTTCGTAGGTGGCTTCCATTTTAGAGTAAAATTGATGTTCAATCTGTGTTAACTTCTAGAGTTAATATTATATTAAGTTAAAACTTAAGAGTATTTACCTTTTCAGGAAAGTAATTGTAAGCCTTGAAAATTATACCAGGACTATTTCATCTTGAAACACTTAGAAATTCATTTTGGTTTTTGGTAATTACAGTGTTTCAGTAAGCAACATCTAAACAGGGATTGCATTTGGCAGTTATGTACATGTTCTTGTTCTAAACTAAGCACTGTTTCTGTGGTTTAGATTTTTCCTTTATAAATAGAATTTTAATCAGTGTAGCTTAAATTTTTTCCAGACATGTTATAATTAGCACTGGCTACGACTTAACCCTAAAATGTGTATAATAAATTTAATAATATTTTATAAGTACTCCTGCTATTAAATGAAAGTAAACAGGAATTATTTGAATATTTAGAAAATTCTCTGGTTTATGTTTTTCTGTTACAGTGTGGAAAGCAAATATGGCTACTTAAAAACAAGTTGATACATTACCTGCTTGGTCTATCACTGGGAATGATGTTACTTACGTTTCGGAGTCAAATTATATTTTGGTGTCACATGGTCTTATATACCATGATAGCTCATTCATATATTCTTCTGAGTATACTATGTATTAATGCAGTTACTGGCAAAAAAAGTATTATTGTAGGTTGTACTTGCCAAGTGTGATTGGCCTGCCAGTTCAGGCCCACTGCACTGACAATGGACCTCTTAAAAACTCTAACAACAAGCAATTTGGTTTATAGGAAATTGTTTGGAGAGTTGTTAAGAAGCACATCTGGGTCTCAGTTTTTTAATTTCCTAGGTTATCACAAACAAGTCTGAAAAAATGATACCGCTAAGAGGACTTAGGAGACATGATGACTTAAATGTAATATGGTATCCTGGAATAGAAGGACATTAGATAAACACTAAGGAAATTTAAATATAAACTGTAGTTACTAAAAATGTGTCAATATTGGTTTATTAATTGTGACAAATATACTATATCAATGTAGGATGTTAATACTAGGGGAAACTGGGTGTGGGGTATATGGGAATTCTATACTGTCAACACAGTTTTTCTGTAAATTTAAAACTTCTGAAATAAAAGTTTATTATGGAAAAAAAAAGAACATGTGGGATAGGAGATATTTTTGTAGCCATCATTGGAAAATACAGTCTGCCACACTTTATGACTCTGGTTATGTAAGCTTTGTGGATCTGAGTTTCCTTATCTTTAAAATAGGGATATAATAGTGCCTCCCTCCATAGAGCTGTTCTGAGAAGTAAATGAGGTAATGCAAGTGCCTAGCATACTGTCTGACATTGTAAATGTTCAATAAATGCTATTAAACAGTATGATGACAACCCATTAAAAATTTTTTTTAAATGTCTGCATAAGAAAAAAAGCATATTTGTACATTTTGATTGAGTTGTAAGAAGTGTGGCCTTGCCAAACTGGACCTAATTTAGGGCCTAACCTCTTTGAACCTGAACTACTATATCAGCCATCCTAAGTTGATTTTTCTACAGTTTTCTGCAGTCCCTGCCTATAGCAGTTGGAAATGACATCTCTGAAAGTGTGTGTTTTAAAATCAAATTACATATTCTTAGAGAATTTGGGGATTCTCAGTTGTCTTAACTTGAATTTAAAACTAAAACCCTTAATGAATTTATTTTATTTTATTTATTTTTTATTTTATTTTATTTTATTTTTTTGTGGTACGCCCGCCTCTCACTGTTGCGGCCTCTCCCGTTGCGGAGCACAGGCTCCAGACCCGCAGGCTCAGCGGCCATGGCCCACGGGCCCAGCCGCTCCGCGGCATGCGGGATCCTCCCGGACCGGGGCACAAACCCGTGTCCCCTGCATCGGCAGGCAGACTCTCAACCACTGTGCCACCAGGGAAGCCCATGTTTTTTAAAAAATAACATTTATGGCTTAGAAGGGACTTTTACTGTAATCTTTTTTAATACTTATTTATTTATTTATTTTTGGCTGCGTTGGGTCTTAGTTGCAGCACGCGGGATCTTTGTTGCAGCACGTGGGCTCAGTAATTGCAGCATGTGGGTTCCAGAGCATGCGGGCTCAGTAGTTGCAGTGCGTGGGCTTAGTTGCCCTTCAGTATGTGGGATCTTAGTTCCCCGACCAGGGATTGAACCCACATCCCCTGCATTGGAAGGCAGATTCTTAACCACTGGACTGCCAGGGAAGTGTCGTACATCTCATTTTTGACCTAATATGTATTACTCTGCTTCTGCTTGATGATCCATCATATTCTCTATAGCAGGCCCGTGTGACTCCTTAATTGGTTTAAAAACTCAAATATGGTTTCCAAGTTTGCAGATTCATTAAGGCTAATCAGTAGAATGTGCTAAACGTTCTGCAGAGATTTCCCAAAAAGGAATTCTAAAAATATAAGCACTGACAGCATGTTGGAGTAAGTAGTGTCGCTTCCCAAGCCAGTCTTTTTGAAGTGTACACATCTCATTTGGAAATAATGACTCTAGTATTTCTTTTTAACTTGAGTTACTTTATGGGACTTCCTATTTTAAATTTCTATAACTCTTAGCTTTCCCATTAACCAATATTCTTGTCATTTTAAAATAGTAGCGCTAGAGGAGTATTGTAGGCAAGAGCTGTGTCGTGCAGAATAAAATCCGTAATGCAGATCTAGTGTCTGTTTCTTTGTCCATAGCTTAGGGGAAAGCTACAGCTTGTCCATACATGTAACAAATCATCGCCATCAAATTTTAATATGACTCACACTGGTATGATCAATGTATATAAGTATGTGAATGTTTGACTAGTGTGTAACATGTAGTAACATATCTACCAGACATTTTTTAAGAAGTGATTTCAGGGCTTCCCTGGTGGCACAGTGGTTGAGAGTCCGCCTGCCGATGCAGGGGACACGTGTTCGTGCCCTGGTCCGGGAAGATCCCACATGCCGCTGAGCGTCTAGGCCCATGAGCCATGGCCGCTGAGCCTGCGCGTCCGGAGCCTGTGCTCCGCAACGGTAGAGGCCACGACAGTGAGAGGCCTGCGTACTGCAAAAAAAAAAAAAAAAAAAAGTAATTTCATTTTAAAATAATTAAATTGAACAGTTTATCAAATACTGTTTCATTTTTTCCAAATATGTGGTAAATTGAGTTTCAGCGAGCTGAAACTCTTTTTATTTGTATAAATAACTTTTCAGATCTTTTATCATGGTAATGGTGTGTGTGTGTGTTAAATATTTTTATTTTTTAGTTTTTAGTTTTTTTGCGGTACGCGGGCCTCTCACTGTTGTGGCCTCTCCCGCTGCGGA
Organism: Platanista minor; assembly: GCA_004363435.1. Taxonomy (NCBI): domain Eukaryota; kingdom Metazoa; phylum Chordata; class Mammalia; order Artiodactyla; family Platanistidae; genus Platanista; species Platanista minor. The sequence continues at coordinate 7,564 of RJWK010053642.1, read as the reverse complement.
GCACAGGCTCCTGACACGCAGGCCCAGCGGCCATGGCTCATGGGCTCAGCCACTCCACGGCATGTGGGATCCTCCCGGACCGGGGCACGAACCCGTGTCCCCTGCATCGGCAGGCGGACTCTCAACCACTGCGCCACCAGGGAAGCCGTTAAATTTTTAAAAAGCAGTAACTCTCAGTGAAGCAGAAAATTTTTTAGAACCTGACTAATTAAATTATCCAAACATTACCAGACTGCTCTATGGTAAAAATAGTTTTTGATGATTCCACTTTAGGCAGATCTTTCACCAATGAATACTTCATTTTCCATGGAAAGCATTATGATAAGAGATACGTACTACTATTGGCAACTACTAACTTTAGAAATTATCAGCAGATGTTTTCCTTGCATGGTTGACTTGGTCACCCCTGAGCTGAATAATTCTAAACTGCCTGGAAGGATGCGTGGCTAACATTTACATGGTGTCTGGAACTTATTGAAACATACATCAGGTTTCCAATAAGTGGAATTTGCACCATTTTTACTGCTCTGACAGCTTTTTTCTCTCTGTTTTGAAGAAGGCATGCTGTGCTGTGTCATCATTTCAAGCCTTGCCATTAGTGGTATATAGGAGAAAAGGTAGAAAAAGTGATTTTTATAGAGCTTTGGTTCTTTTAGAGCTTTGGAATTAGCTTTCTGTCTTTGATAAGCACATACTTCCATTGGTTATAAGGAGTTCCTAAGTGTTCATTTTTTTTAGTTTTATAAATTTAACACTGCTTTATTCCAAATAAAATTCTTACTTTTATCTCAGAGTTGAATGATGGACGTTTGAATTTCTCTAGTGAAAAGAGCATTTTACTTTTTATTGCTATTTTTGATGGTAACTAACATTTCCCACTCTAACGCAACCCATAGTAAATAATTAGAAAATTAGTATATTATGCCATTTTTAGATTAAAGGTAGTTATTTTAGGAAAGAAAGTTTTGGGTTAATGCTATAGCAGATTGTTTTTTAGTTTGCTAATTTACTGCTTTCTTAAATTCCCTTTTTGAGTTTAATATTTGTCTTATATGTTATATGTGTATATAAAAGTTTGAAATTCAGTCCAGAAGAGTCAACTATTTTTTTTCAATCTTTAGGGCATTGTATTTTGAGTATAGTTTATAAATGTAACACACTTTGCTCACTCTTAGGTAACTCTTGTTTTTAATATTTAAATCCTAATGACTAGAACTAATAAATTGTTTTAATTTCCAAAGCAATACAGGTTTGTTAGAAGATATTAAATAATTAAAATTATATAATAAATTGGAAAGTGACAGTAAATCCCCATTGCCTACAGGACATAGACTGAATCTGTTATAGTCAGGAAAGGGCATTATCTTAGAAAGAACTGTTGATAGCTTTAATTGCTATGTTGAATATTGAACAGTAAAACTTTAATTTTATGATATCACATTGTATGTAAGTTATAGGAAATTGAATTACAAGTATATAATAATAAAATTAATTTAGAATTATTACTAAGTTATCAACTTGTACTTATTTTCCTCACTTCATTGTAGACTGGTAGAAATTTTGATATATATTGAGATTGGTCTTTAGTTTACATTTGGGAACCATTGACCTAGCTAACCTCATCTTCTCTCACTGCTTTTCAGAATACAGCCAGACTTGTCCTCTCTCTTGGTGTACTGCTTAGTTGTGACTTGCTTGTTTTTGTTCATGTGGTTCCTTCATTCTTGGTTACATTCCACTTATCCTTCAGGGTTCATTTCAAATCCTGCATTTGCCAGAGACTACTAGCTGTGTACCAAAACTTGTTCTTCTCCTACCTGAGCCTGGAGCTAGCTCTTGTTTTTCATGTGACTACATTCTAGCCACTGAATGTGAGTATAAATGATATGCTACAGCTCTCCGTGTTTTTTTCTCTTCTGCTGGCCAGACACATTCCATAAGGTGGAACTAGGGGGATTCCGAGCCGCAATAGAAGCAACTTGGATCCCTGAGTAACCGTATGGAGGAGAGTTATCTACCAACCTGAACTTTCCCCTATTACCCTGCTACTATTACATATGCAAGAAATAAACTGTATATTTAGCCATTACATGTTTGGTTCTGTTGTTACCTCAGCTTCATCTATAATAACGCTACTTCCTCTAGGAGTCAGTTTCTGACTATTCCAGTTCACTTAGATTACCATTTTTTTCTCCCCCAATTCTTTGGTACTTATTAGGTATTTGCTAATCTTTAAAATAAAGCATAGATATTGCATCTGCAATGGTGCTAAATTTAGTTAACTTCTTTTATTTTAGTTTTCTCTGATTAGACTTTCATTCTAAAGGAGAAAAATATTATAAAAATCCTGTAATTTAATAAATTAGAACAAAGATCTCACAAGCTAGTGAAATTTGTAGTAGTGAAGTCACTTCCTTTTCTCTCTTCTCCCTCCCCCTTTCCCTTCTACAAACATGAAATATTTACAACAGTGTCCTGTTCTAGGCTCTGGGGGTACAGCAGTAAATAGATAAAAATTGTGCCCTCTTGGAGTTTACAGACAATCAACATGTAAAACATTTAGAATGCTAAATGTGATCAGTATCTGGGAAACAAAAAAGTGTGTTTGTGGGAGGGTGAGGGTGGGGGTGACAGGTGATATGCGTGAAGTGTGTGCTGCATGGGGTGGTGTAACAGGTGTAAATTGGGTGGTTACGGAAGGCCTCTCTGCGAAAGTGACCTTTGGGCTATGACCTGAACCAGGTGAGTAGAAACCATGTGGCTAACTGGAAAAAGAGCTATTAAATAGAGAAGACCACAAGTGCTTTTCAGCCTGAGGTGAGAGTAATGAAAATGTTCTAAAATCAATTGTACTTGTCACACTACTCTGAATGTACTAAAAACCACTGAAAAGTACACTTTAAATGCGTGAATTTTATGGTATGTGAATTATATCTCAGTAAAGCTGTTGAAAACCATCAAGCTTTAGAGATTTTCAGCTTCACCCCAGGGAAATCCCTTTTTTTCCCTTACGTCTCTCTTTAGAAATGTTCAGGTTTGTAGTAGTTGTCATTGCCGTGAATCACATGAATTATGTTCCAGTTAGACCAGATACTGGGAAACACAGTAATCATTACGAATATTAGTGAATTCATATCAGGTTACTTTAGCTGTAAATTTAAAAAAATTCCAACACTAAAATCCTGTCATGTACATGCAGTCTTCACAGCTTGCTGCTAAAGTAACAGTAGATTATTACTCATTTATAACTTGGGAGAGAAAAGGTGATGCTGGCTTCATGCTCAGTAATGACTGATTTGGGATGGAGACTGCGCTGGCTTTGCAGCCACATCCCTCACCAACATGGCAGTTGCCTGAGAGCGTTGCCCTTAGATCATGCTTGCTTCTTGTTTCCTTTTAATGGTTGATATTCAAAACATCTTGGCTGTCTTAAGCTGCCTCCCTGGATCTTGCTTTTTCGGATTCTGGCTCTGAGATATTACCTTCCATATTTTTCTCTGGAAGTAATTTTTAGCACTCAATAAGTGTTTCCTTTGGACCACAGGTCCACCTAGATCCCACCTACCTAGGCAGCATGGATTTAGATCTGTCTTCCTTATTAGATACTTAAAATTTTAGAGCTAGGTAGAATCTAGAGTTCAGAGTTATGTAAGTAATCTCTGTAAAGCTTGTGTTAGATTCTCAATAATCCTGAATTCCATCATGTGTCTTTTTCCAGTACCATTACTATATTTCCGTAAGGAATAAATAATGCTCATAAAGGCAGCTTCCCATTGACTCTAAGGAGATTCTTTAGACTCTATTACAGTGTTTAAAGGTATTGACTCTGAATTTGTATTTTATTAAATAAAGCATCAAATCATTTTGTCTCAATATGTAGTTACTCTTTGTCACAGGACCCGTTTTCTCTTGTACTGGAAGTTATCAAAGTTATCAAATGACTTCATTGTAGTTTGGAGTTGAACAGTTTACTTCCACTGTGATTCTAGGCCTGGCTCTGCCACTGATTCACTCTGTGACTTTGGCAAGTAGCGTAATCTGATTAAAGACAGATTTTGTATTTCAGAGGTAGATTTTATAAGCAGGATTTTCCCCCTCCAAGAGAATGGATTTTATGCAGAGATTACAACTCAAAAGGTGTGAGTAAAAGAAAAGCCAATGTAATGTTACCTTTTTTACTTTCCTAGACCTTGTGGGAAGGAAAGGAAGGGGTTTCCACTCCACGAAGAAGTGGAGCTTCACAGCTTCTTACCACACAGGCAAGATGCAGTGGGGAAGAACCCAGTTCTGTGTCATGTGGTCAAGGAAGAAAGGGTAATTCTGCCTGCAGGTCTTTTGTAAGACAGGTCAGGGAGTGCACTGTGGCCTCGGCCTGGCCTGAAGAGAGCCAGTCAGCGCTCTGAGGGCTGCTTGTGTGCAAGAAACCCGCCGTTACTCTTAGAACATTAGAAAAAGTTGGTCACACTCTTACCTTTCAGATGAAGCATTTGTATCTTAATTCAAACATGTGCATCTTAATCTAGCTACATCAGCCTGCTTAGTAAATAATAAATATTTACTAAGTATGTACTATGCACCAATTGCTGCTCCAACCAGCTTCCGTGTATTAACTCATCAAATTTTCACAACAGCTCCTTTACCTGCTATTGACCTGACTTGGTACTGCTATTACCCCTATTTTTAAAATCGAGGAAGTTACAGGTTGGAAGTTCACAATTATTAAGTGGCAGAGCTGGGATTCAAACCCATAGCCTGTCTGAGCACAGGCTTCGGTTTGATTAGGGACAAGCCTGATGTTAAAAGGAGTAAGTTTCATTGTAGAGGTCTAGGACTCAAAAAGGAGACTTTCCTGGGAGCCCCTACAGATACCAGTGAATTACTTCTCTGAGTTTCTTTATCTGTAAAATAAAGAGTTTTAAGAAATTAGGCCTTTGAAGTGCTTCTTGTTGGAGAAGTCTTAAGATTTTGAACACACAAATTATAATACCTAAATACTTCTTTTCAGTAAATTTAGTGCAGCATGAATATTTTATTATAGATTTAATCTTACCTTGTAGTCATCAACATGTAGTATATACTAAACGCATGGCATTGGGCATTTGCCATGTGTCTAGTGTGAATTGAGGTGTGCTGTAGTGTTAAAATGCACAGCAGATATCACAAATTTATTATATATATATAAAAAATGCATGTAAAGTATCTTATTAGTAATCTGTTTAAATTTGATTACATATTGAAATAGTATTTTATATAAGGTTAAATATTAAAATTAATTTTATCTGTTTATCTTTTAATGTGGCTGTTAGAAGATTTCAAATTACATATGTGGCTCATATTATATTTCTATTGGACAGTACTGTTGTAGAGAGTACTAAGTGAGAAAAAGATGGTATTTTTCCTATGGATAGGAAACTAATTTAGTGAAGTAGGCAGGAAAACTATACGTATCTGGTAAATCTAAGTGCATCAATGTTGTCCCCTACTTGGCCTTGGATCTTGGATGAATAATATGTATTTGTTATTATAACTTGAATATGTTTGATAAATTAATTGAAAGAATAGATATATTTGCACCATGTATAAGTCAGTAGTATATTTATAGAGCACTTATCATATAAGTTATTTATCACACACTCATCTAAGCACTTTACATATATTGTTAACTCTCTTAATACTAATAGTAACACGATTAGGCAAGTACTGAAGGGGGTGCAGTAAGGTTAAGCTAAGGCCACATAGTATAGTGAGTAATAGAGTTCAAGTGTTTACAATTTGGTTTCAGAGCCTACACTCTTAACTATTCTTCTGTATTGTCTCTTAAAACTACATGGCCTTACGATTTGTTATATTTTTGAATCTTACGATTTAGTATGGTAGTATGTGCATGGATATAACCCATGGGATTTTTTTTTTTTAAGCTTGGCAGGTGTCCTTAGTGTTGGCTTGCATTTATATTTTATTTGTAGATTTATTTTTAATTTCCTAAGAGTGAATAATTTTTGTTTAGCTTCCACTTGAAAGGCTGGTTGTTAATGCCTTAATTTTAGCCTGTTAACTGCATTTGTGGTATTATTTAATAAAATTTTTTTTTTTTTCGCTGTATGCGGGCCTCTCACCGCTATTCCATAAATTTTGTATATTATAAAAGTTCTGGGCTTCCCTGGTGGTGCAGTGAGTGGGAGTCTGCCTGACGATGCAGGGGACACAGGTTTGTGCCCCGGTCCGGGAAGATCGCACATGCTGTGGAGCGGCTGGGCCCGTGGGCCATGGCGGCTGAGCCTGCACGTCCGGAGCCTGTGCTCCACAATGGGAGAGGCCACAACAGTGAGAGGCCCGCGTACCAAAAAAAAAAAAAAAAAACCTGGACTTTCAGCGAGAAATGTATATGACCAAATGATAACCAATAAACTTTATAATTTAAATGAGTGGTATCAAGAGGAAATATAGGAATTTGCCATTGGGTTTTCTCTGCTTAGAAGCTATCATTTAGGCATTTAGCCTTAGGAAAGATAACACATGTTTTAAATGTTTTTATTCTCAATGGGAAACTAATACTGTGTCTAGGTTGAGCATACGTTAGGTATTTATATCACATGTATCACATAAACATATTTAAGTGCAGTTCTGAAATTAAAAAAAAATTTTTTTTTCTGGATACCAAATAGGTGTGAAATGCTGTAGATCAGTGGTCCCCAACCTTTTTGGCATCAGGGACTGGTTTCTTGGAAGACAGTCTTTCCATGGATAGGGATGGGGTGGGGTGGGGATGGTTTCAGTTTGATTCAAGCATGTTACATTTATTGTGCACTTTATTTCTATTATTATTACATTGTAATATATAAATTATACAACTCACCATAATGCAGAATCAGTGGGAGCCCTGAGCTTGTTTTCACTTGCCACTCACTGATAGGGTTTTTTTTTGTTGTTGTTGTTATTTATCTATTTATTTATTTTTGGCTGTGCGTGGGCTTTCTTTAGTTGCAGTGAGCAGGGGCTACTCTTCGTTGCGGTGTGCAGGCTTCTCATTGTTTTCGTTTTTTAAAAATGTCTTTATTTATTTATTTATTTATTGGCTGCCTTGGGTCTTCATTGCAGTGCGCAGGCCTCTCATTGCAGTGGCTTCTCTTGTTGCAGAGCATGGGCTCTAGGCACGTGGGCTTCAGTAGTTGTGGCACACGGGCTCAGTAGTTGTGGCTTGTGGGCTCTAGAGCGCAGGCTCAGTAGTTGTGCATGGGCTCAGTTGCTCTGCGGCATGTGAGATCTTCCCAGACCAGGGCTCGAACCTGTGTCCCCTGCATTGGCAGGCAGATTCTTAACCACTGCGCCACCAGGGCAGTCCCACTGATACGGTTTTGATATGAGTCTGCAAGCAATTGATTTATTATGGTCTCTGTGCAGTCAAACCCCTCTGCTAATGATACTCTGTATTTGTAGCTGCTGCCCAGCACTAGCATCACCGCCTCAGCTCCACCTCAGATCATCAGGCATTAGATTTCCATAAGAAGTGCACAACCTAGATCCCTTGCATGTGCACTTCACAGTAGGGTTCACGCTCCTATGA
>RJWK010053641.1:0-15295 GCA_004363435.1 Platanista minor | reverse complement strand
CATGCCACTCTCTCACTTTGTCACAGCTTACCCTTCCCCATCCCCATATCCTCAAGTCCATTCTCTAGTAGGTTTGTGTCTTTATTCCCGTCTTGCCCCTACGTTCTTCATGACCATATTTTTTTTCTTAGATTCCATATATATGTGTTAGCATATGGTATTTGTTTTTCTCCTTCTGACTTACTTCACTCTGTATGACAGACTCTAGGTCCATCCACCTCACTACAAATAACTCAATGTTGTTTCTTTTATGGCTGAGTAATATTCCATTGTATATATGTGCCACATCTTCTTTATCCATTCATCCATCGATGGACATTTAGGTTGCTTCCATGTCCTGGCTGTTGTAAATAGTGCTGCAATGAACATTGTGGTTTTGGAGTTATGGTTTTCTCAGGGTTTTGGAGTTATGGTTTTCTCATGGTTTTGGAGTTATGGTTTTCTCAGGGTATATGCCCAGTAGTGGGATTACTGGGTGGTATGGTAGTTCTATTTTTAGTTTTTGAAGGAACTGCAGTACTGTTCTCCATAGTGGCTGTATCAATTTACATTCCCACCAACAGTGCGAGAGGGTTCCCTTTTCTCCACACCCTCTCCAGCATTTATTATTTGTAGATTTTTTGATGATGCCCGTTATGACTGGTGTGAGGTGATACCTCATTGTAGTTTTCATTTGCATTTCTCTAATGATTAGTGATGTTGAGCAACTTTTCATATGTTTCTTGGCCATCTGTATATCTTCTTTTGAGAAATGTCTGTTTAGGTCTTCTGCCCATTTTTGGATTGGGTTGTTTGTTTTTTTTTTATATTGAGCTGCATGAGCTATTTATATATTTTAGAGATTAATCCTTTGTCAGTTGCTTCATTTGCAAATATTTTCTTCCTTTCTGAGGGTTGTCTTTTCATCTTGTTTATGGTTTCCTTTGTTGTGCAAAAGCTTTTAACTTTCATTATGCCCCATTTGTTTATTTTTGTTTTTATTTCCCTTTCTCTAGGGGGTGGGTCCAAAGGACCTTTCTGTGATTTATGTCATAGAGTGTTCTTCCTATGTTTTCCTCTAAGAGTTTTATAGTGTCTGGCCTTACAATAGGTCTGTAATCCATTTTGAGTTTATTTTTGTGTATGCTGTTAGGGAGTGTTCTAATTTCATTCTTTTACATGTAGCTGTCCAGTTTTCCCAGCACCACTTATTGAAGAGGCTGTCTTTTCCCCTTTGTGTATTCTTGCCTCTTTTATCAAAGATAAGGTGACCATGGGTGTGCGGGTTTATCTCTGGGCTTTCTCTCCTGTTCCATTGATCTATATTTCTGTTTTTGTGCCAGTACCATACTGTCTTGATTACTGTAGCTTTGTAGTATAATCTGAAGTCAGGAAGCCTGATGCCTCCAGCTCCATTTTTCTTTCTCAAGATTGCTTTGGCTATTCGGGGTCTTTTGTGTTTCCATACAAATTGTGAAATTTTTTGTTCTGGTTCTGTGAAAAATGCCAGTGGTAGTTTGATAGGGATTGCATTGAATGTGTAGATTGCTTTGGGTAGTAGAGTCATTTTCGCAATGTTGATACTTCCAATCCAAGAACATGGTATATCTCTCCATCTGTTGGTATCATCTTTAATTTCTTTCATCGGTATCTTATAGTTTTCTGCATACAGGTCTTTTGTCTCCTTAGGTACGTTTATTCCTAGGTATTTTATTCTTTTTGTTGAAGTGGTAAATGGGAGTGTTTCCTTAATTTCTCTTTCAGATTTTTCATCATTAGTGTGTAGGAATGCCAGAGATTTCTGTGCATTAATTTTGTATCCTGCTACTTTACCAAATTCATTGATTAGTTCTAGTAGTTTTCTGGTAGCATCCTTAGGATTCTCTGTGTATAGTATCATCTCATCTGCAAACAGTGACAGCTTTATTTCTTCTTTTCCGATTTGGATTCCCTTTATTTCTTTTTCTTCTCTGATTACCGTGGCTAAAACTTCCAAAACTGTGTTGAATAATAGTGGTGAGAGTCTCACCACTATTCTTGTCTTGTTCCTGATCTTAGTGGAAATGGTTTCAGTTTTTCACCATTCAGAACAGTGTTGGCTGTGGGTTTGTTATATATGGCCTTTATTATGTTGAGGTAAGTTCCCTCTATGCCTACTCTCTGGAGGGTTTTTATCGTAAATGGGTGTTGAATTTTGTCGAAAGCTTTTTCTGCATCTATTGAGATGATCATATGATTTTTATCCTTCAATTTGTTAATATGGTGTATCACATTGACTGATTTGCATATACTGAAGAATCCTTGCAATCCAGGGATAAACCCCACTTAATCATGGTATATGATCCTTTTAATGTGCTGCTGGATTCTGTTTGCTAGTATTTTGTTGAGGATTCTTGCATCTGTGTTCATCAGTGATATTGGCCTGTGGTTTTCTTTCTTTGTGACATCGTTGTCTGGTTTTGTTATCAGGGTGACGGTGGCTTTGTAGAATGAGTTTGGGAGTGTTCCTCCCTCTGCTATATTTTGGAAGAGTTTGAGAAGGATAGGTGTTAGCTCTTCTCTAAATATTTGATAGAATTCGTGTGTGAAGCCATCAGGTCCTGGGGTTTTTTTGTTGGAAGACTTTTAATCACAGTTTCAATTTCAGTGCTTGTGATTGGTCTGTTTATATTTTCTATTTCTTCCTGGTTCAGCCTTGGAAGGTTGTGCTTTTCTAAGAATTTTTCCATTTCTTCCAGGTTGTCCATTTTATTGGCATAGAGTTGCTTGTAGTAATCTCTCATGATCTTTTGTATTTCTGCAATGTCAGTTTTTACTTCTCCTTTTTCATTTCTAATTCTATTGATTTGAGTCTTCTCCCTTTTTTTCTTGATGAGTCTGGCTAATGGGTGATCAATTTTGTTTATCTTCTCAAAGAACCAACTTTTAGTTTTATTGATCTTTGCTATTGTTTCCTTCATTTCTTTTTCATTTATTTCTGATCTGATCTTTATGATTTCTTTCCTTCTGATAACTTTCAGGTTTTTTGTTCTTCTTTCTCTAATTGCTTTAGGTGTAAGTTTAGGTTGTTTATTTGAGATTTTTCTTGTTTCTTGAGGTAGGATTGTATTGCTATAAACTTCCCCCTTAGAAATGTTTTTGCTGCATCCCATAGGTTTTGGGCCATCATGTTTTCATTGTCATTTGTTTCTAGGTATTTTTTGATTTCCTCTTTGATTTCTTCAGTGATCTCTTGGTTATTTAGTAGTGTATTGTTAAGCCTCCATGTATTTGTATTTTTTACAGTTTTTTTTCCTGTAATCGATATCTAGTCTCATAGCATTGTGGTTGGAAAAGGTACTTGATACGATTTCAATTTTCTTAAACTTACCATGGCTTGATTTGTGACCCAAGATATGATCTATCCTGGAGAATGTTCCGTGAGCACTTGAGAAGAAAGTGTATTCTGCTGTTTTTGGATGGAATGTCCTATGAATATCAATTAAGTCCATCTTGTTTAATGTATCATTTAAAGCTTGTGTTTCCTTATTTTTTTCATTTGATCTGTCCATTGGTGAAAGTGGAGTGTTAAAGTCCCCTACTATGATTGTGTTAATGTCGATTTCCCATTTAATGGCTGTTAGCATTTGCCTTATGTATTGAGGTGCTCCTGTGTTGGATGCATAAATATTTACAGTTGTTATATCTTCTTCTTGGATCGACCCCTTGATCATTATGTAGTGTCCTTCTTTGTCTCTTGTAATAGTCTTTATTTTAAAGTCTATTTTGTCTGATTTGAGAATTGTTACTCCAGCTTTCTTTTGATTTCCATTTGCATGGAATATCTTTTTCCAACCCCTCACTTTCAGTCTGTATGTGTCCCTAGGTCTGAAGTGGGTCTCTTGTAGACAGCATATATACGGATCTTGTTTTTGTATCCATTCAGCCAGTCTGTGTCTTTTGGTTGGAGCATTTAATCCATTTCCATTTAAGGTAATTATTGATATGTATGTTCCTTTTACCATTTTCTTAATCGTTGTGGGTTTGTTATTGTAGGTCTTTTCCTTCTCTTGTGTTTCCTGTCTAGCGAAGTTCCTTTAGCATTTATTGTAAAGCTGGTTTGGTGGTGCTGAATTCTTTTAACTTTTGCTTGTCTGTGAAGGTTTTAATTTCTTCATTGAATCTGAATGAGATCCTTGCTGGGTAGAGTAATCTTGGTTGTAGGTTTTTCCCTTTCATCACTTTAAATATGTCCAGCCACTCCCTTCTGGCTTGCAGAGTTTCTGCTGAAAGATCAGCTGTTAACCTTATGGGGATTCCCTTGTATGTTATTTATTGCTTTTCCCTTGCTGCTTTTGATATTTTTTCTTTGTATTTAAATTTTGATTGTTTGATTAATATGTGTCTTGGTGTGTTTCTCCTTGGATTTATCCTGTATGGGACTCTCTGCACTTCCTGGACTTGATTGACTATTTCCTTTCCCATATTAGGGAAGTTTTCAACTATAATCTCTTCAAATATTATCTCAGTCCCTTTCTTTTTCTCTTCTTCTTCTGGAACCCCTATAACTCAAATATTGGTGCGTTTAATGTTGTCCCAGAGGTCTCTGAGACTGTCCTCAGCTCTTTTCATTCTTTTTTCTTTATCCTGCTCTGCAGTAGTTATTTCCACTATTTTATCTTCCAGGTCACTTATCCATTCTTCTGCCTCAGTTATTCTGCCATTGATTCCTTCTAGAGAAGTCTTAATTTCATTTCTTGTGTTGTTCATCATTGTTTCTTTGCTCTTTAGTTCTCTAGGTCCTTGTTAAACGTTTCTTGTATTTTCCTCATTCTATTTCCAAGATTTTGGATCATCTTTACTATCATAACTCTGAATTCTTTTTCAGGTAGACCGCCTATTTCCTCTTCATTTGTTAGGTCTGGTGGGTTTTTACCTTGCTCCTTCATCTGCTGGGTATTTCTCTGTCTTCTCATTTTGCTTACCTTACTGTGTTTGGGGTCTCCTTTTCCCAGGCTGCAGGTTCGTAGTTCCCATTGTTTTTGGTGTCTGCCCCCAGTGGGTAAGGTTGGTTCAGTGGGTTTTGTAGGCTTCCTGGTGGAGGGGACTGGTGACTGTGTTCTAGTGGATGAGGCTGGATCTTGTATTTCTGGTGGGCAGGTCCGTATCTGGTGGTGTGTTTTGGGGTGTCTGTGACCTTCTTATGATTTTAGGCGGCCTCTCTGCTAATGGGTGGTGTTGTGTTCCTGTCTTGCTAGTTGTTGGGCATAGGGTGTCCAGCACTGGAGCTTGCTGGTCCTTGAATGGAGCTGGGTCTTAGCGTTGAGATGGAGCTCTCTGTGACAGCTTTTGCTGTTTGATATTACGAGGGGCAGGGAGGTCTCTTGTGGACCAGTGTCCTGAACTCGGCTCTGCCACGTCAGAGCCTCAGGCTTGAAATGCGGCCGGAGCACCAGGACCCTGCCAGCCACACGGTAATCATTCTTTTACGTGGTGGACCAACAGTGGGGCAGGGAGGGTGGTTTGTCCAAGCTAAAATCCAGCTGGAGGAGGTCATGGAGAGGACATACTGGTTGGACGGAGACATGGACCCAGGCAATTCAGCAGCTCGACTATCAGGTTAGCGGAAGCACCTTCCACCTAAAATGTTTATATTACATTTTATTTTAATACTTTGTCAATACTTTTTCATACAAGTTGATTTTTCCTAAAGGAAGACTTAAGAAAATACTCCAATTCTGGGATGATTTTGATAATTGCTTTGAGAGTTAAGTCTTCTCATGCTGATCTGCTTGGCCATCTTTTGTGGCTCAGTGAACTTCAGTTTAGTTCCATCAACCTTCAAGTTCATGAGTCTTGCATGTGTTCTCCTCAACTGTCCATTGCATTCGCTTCCCTGAAGAATTACACTTAAATTATTTTGTTTGTTTAAGGTAATCACTGATTAACATAGGCTTTCCTATATTTACATTTCAGCAAGCTTTAGACTTCAAAATAGCTAGAAAATAAAATATAAATCTACTGTTCAAAAGGAAATTTTTAAAAAGCAGGTTCAGTGAGTGTGAATTTTAAAAATTGATACCAGAAAATCCCCAACTTTAGAAAAAATCAATTTTATTTAAGTTAGTGGGTGAGCGAGTGATTTTTTTTAAGGAAATAACTCAGGAAAGGGCTGATAATTTTATTATAATAATATGATAGCCAGATCTGGGGGTTATTCTCTTGGGGATGTATCCTATGGCCTGCATTTAATATTATGAAAAAATATTAAATAAATACATATAATTTAACATGCAATAATGCAATGAAATAAACTCCATAAAAGGGGCACATCACTGGGTTCCCTCAATGCTGGGGACTGTGAGAAATGAGAATATCTGTTGGGCAATGAAGCTGATAGGTCATGTTGCTTGTTGGCCTGTGACTCTGTCCTCTTGTTACCAAGGAGGCCCTTGTACATGCTAAGCCCAGTGAGAGCTCTACACACAGGGCAGGGATGCTGGGATGAAGACCATCCCATCCCCAGACTGAATTCCAAGGAAGCCAGGTGATCCTAGGGACAAGGGAATAGCTGCCCAGCCGACCACTTTGTTTTTCATTTGGGGCTGAGAGAGGGAGGCAGGCCTGCATGGACCCTATAAGAGGTACACAGGGTGCCCTTTAGAATCACAAGGTGACTCTAGACATCACCCAGTCCAGCCTTTTCATTGTCAAGATGAATTGGGAAGCCGGGTCCAGAGCAGGGAGGTGACTTAAGCACACCTGGTAGAGTTAGAGGCAGAGTCAGGATGATGTGCTAAATTGCTGAATTTAAATCCAGGACTTTTACAGCTAGCTCCTCTATTTTGTACCCTAAGAGTCTAAGACTGTAATAAGAAAACTTTTTAAGAAAATTCAGAAAAAATGAAAATGCAAGCTGCTTCTTTAAAGAGTACTATCTTTCTCTTCTAATTCTTTTTTTCCCCAAAAATCAAGAAGGGTAGTATCTGCATCAGTTTCATATTTCTTCTCTGTCATGAAATCCTCCCCCTTTTTTCACTATGATAGCAGTCATTGCAAAACTGGTCTCACTGGTCCCCCTAATATTGTAACCTAAATCTAAGGAAAACTTTCCACTGCAATAAGGTAAACAGTGTTGTCATTAACACAAAGAGAAACTCCCAAGTTCAGTTATTGAAACACAATTTCATGAGCTGCTTTTCTCTTTTCGGCACTAGCCATTGCAGAGAAGCAGGGCATTGCTAAAATTTATTTAGGAAAAGATCCTCTTGGCCCCTCAGTCCTGGGCTAAATACCTAATCACCCTTCCCCATGGATCTGTGTTCGAGGGGACGTATGGGCCTGGGCACCCCGTGGAACAGTTCCACTTCTTCCTGCAGTCCCACTTTCAACCACAGGGTCCCCTGTTAATCAGAGCCTGCCAGGTACCCCTGCTGGGTTTGTCACACCAGCCAGCAGCCTTGGAGGGCTGAGCAGGTGCCAGCTGTTTGACCCTCTCAGAGGAGATTCAGGAATTGAGATGGAGGCCTTGGGCCCTGGGTTGCTTGTCATCACTCTGAGACCTTCTTGAAGTTTTCTGTTTTATTCAGTGTTCTGTGGCTGACACTACCATTTTGGTTTTGATGCCTTGTTAAATCTCTAATTTTAAAATGAAGCTATGGTATGTAAGGTTCACCTTTTCAAATGATCTTCAGTATGTATATTTAGTAAAGCTAATGTAAGAAACTAATGTTACCTATTCTTGCTGAATAAGTCATCCCAAAACTTAGTGGCTTAGAATGACAGCCATTTTCTTTGCTGATGAGTTTGTGGGTCGGCAGTGTGGGCTGGTTGATTCTTAAGCTTCCTTTACCTAGAACTGCGCCTGCAGCTGCAGTCGTGTGGCAGGTCATCTGGGGGTGGGAGTCTAAGGTGGTCTCACTGACACGTGTGGCAGTTTGCCGGGCCATGTTACCTGCAGCAGAACAAAGCAAGCGCCAGGGCCCAGTTCAGAGTCGGTGTGGGAGACGACCACACCACCAGGAGGCGTTATTCACTGGGGAGCCATGAATACTGTGAATTCTCTCCCTTCCTTCCTCCCTAGTGGAAGGGTTCCCAGGTTCATCAGCATAAATAGGATGACTCTGATGTCATTCTGAGATAGTTAGCCAATAATTCTTTCCACCCCCTTCTACTTTTTATTTAAATGAATTATAATTTAGCCATGTCAGGGGTCAAACAGGGATCCTGAGCACAAGTTATAACAAAATGTAAAGCTCCCGCTATATTTTAGATGTATTGTTGAGCCATTTGTAAGTGAGATGTTGCTGTGTTTCAGACCTCTTTACTGTGCAAAGCAGCCATCCATGCAGGAGTAATTGCAGATGAAGTGGGCGGTCAGATTGGTGTGCTTCTGCGCAGAGGCATGAGTCGATACGAAGGGATCCTGGCCAATGGTGTGCTCTCAAAGCAGTAAGTACTTTGCCTTTTGTTCTGAGTGGAAGGTAACCCCGCAGGCACAAGTCATCAGTTCACAGTCTGGAAAGGGCTGCAGGCATGTGATACCAAGGGCATGTCAACTGGGAAAAATGTGTGTGACTGCTTAGAGCAGCATTTATGCTGTCAGTGTGGAAGACAAATGCAGCAATAAAAAAGCTCACTGACAAGTAAGTTAGAATAGCACACATCTGAAGCCCCAGGACAGAGAAGCATTCTACTCTCAGGTGCTCCAGGGGGAGGGGATAAAGCTTATTTATTCCTCTCTAGTTTTTCCTGATTCTGTAAGTTACTGATCATCACCAATATCACCAAAGATACTGAAGGAGATAAGGGACTGAAATAAACTCAGCAGAACCACTGAATGCCCTAGAGGATCCCTAGAGACAGTCTCTTAAGGATGAATAATAGTTGGGAAGTGAAAAAAAGATGGTTTTTTTTTTTTTTTTTAAATCACTGTTAACTTCTCTGTTCCGTGTTATCCTCTGATCTTTTAGCTTCATAAGAAAAATGTTTGTCAATTGCTTTAAACACTTCAACCTCAGCTTTTAATGCTTTCAGGTTTCCTCAGCTTCTAGAGTGGAAAACTAGAGCTGTTTGAACTAAAATAGGCCAGCCTTGTGATCCAGCTGTCCACCAGTATAAACAGGCAGCTTGGAATGGTCCAGAGGGACACACGCTTTGGAATGGATGGCTGCCTAGTGAGGGAACAGTGCTCCTTGAGCCACTGTACAGTTGGTGTCCTTGGGGACTGGTTCCAGGACCCCCGTGGATACCAAAATCCACGGATGCTCAAGTCCCTTATATAAAATGGCATAATCTTTACATATAACTATGCATATCCTCCCATGTACTTGAAATCATCTCTAGATTATTTATACCTAATACAATGTAAATGCTATGTAAATAGTTGTAAATACAATATAAATGTTGTGTAAATAGGTGCCAGCGTGTGGCAAATTCCAATTCTTGTAATTTTCTGGAATTTTTTTTTTTTCTGAATACTTTCACTCTGTGGTTGGTTGAATCTGGGGATGCAGAATCTGCAGATACGGCTGACATATATGCACATGTATGTGTACACACATATGTACTATTTACATAAATAAAATTTTATATACACAGGTATTATATATACTTACATATATGTACACGCACATTTTTTAAATTTTATTTATTTATTTTTGGTTGCATTGCGTCTTTGTTGCTGCATGCCGGCTTTCTCTAGTTGCAGCGAGCCAGGGCTACTCTTTGTTGTGGTGCACGGGCTTCTCACTGCAGTGGCTTCTCTTGTTGCAGAGCACGGGCTCTAGGCGTGGGCTTCAGTAGTTGTGGCACACGGGCTCAGTAGCTGTGGCTCGCAGGCTCTAGAGCGCAGGCTCAGTAGTTGTGGCACACGGGCTTAGTTGCTCCACGGCATGTGGGATCTTCCCAGACCAGGGATTGAACCTGTGTCCCCTGCATTGGCAGGCAGATTCTTAACCACTGCACACCAAGGAAGCCCTACATTTTTTTCACTTATGTACTTGCCTCAAACTCTTTGGGACATTAAAATTTATATCCTGATTTATATATTTATATCCTGATTTATAGTAAGAGTGATTGCTTATGCACAGTAAGCTTTAAATGTCTGCTTGACTTTGACTTTTGAGGATGTTTCTTTTTTTTTTTTTAATTTTATTGGAGTATAGTTGATTTACAATGTTGTGTTAGTTTCAGGTCTACAGCAAAGTGATTCAGTTATACATATACATATAGTCATTCTTTTTTAGATACTTTTCTCATATAGGTTATCACAGAATAGAGTTCCCTGTGTTATGCAGTAGGTCCTTGTTGGCTATCTATCTTATGTATAGTAGTGTATGTTCATCCCAAGCTTCTGAATTATCCCTACCCCCCAAGTTTCCCCTTTGTAACTGTAAGTTTGTTTCAGATATCTGTAAGTTTGTTTCTGTTTTGTAAATAAGTTCATTTGTATCATTTTTGTTTTGTTTTGGTTTGGTTTTTTTGCGATACTGGGGGCCTCTCACTGCTGTGGCCTCTCCCGTTGCGGAGCACAGGCTCCGGACGCGCAGGCTCAGCGGCCATGGCTCACGGGCCCAGCCGCTCCGTGGCGTGTGGGATCCTCCCCGACCGGGGCACGAACCCGCGTCCCCTGCATCGGCAGGCGGACTCTCAACCACTGCGCCACCAGGGAAGCCCCATTTGTATCATTTTTTAAAATCAGATCCCACATATGAGTGATATCATATATTTGTCTTTTTCTGACTTCACTTAGTATGATAATCTCTAGGTCCATCCATATTGCTGCAAATAGCATTATCTCATTCTTTTTTATGGCTAATATTCCCCTGTATATATGTACCACATCTTTATCCATTCCTCTGTCAGTGGGCATTTAGGTTGCTTCCGTGTCTTGGCTGTTGTAAATAGTGCTGCAATGAACATTGGGAGGATCTATTTCTTTTTATGTTTTTTATGGTTTGCTCTATGGATAATAAGATGCTGTTTCAGGAAGGTATCAAGCTGTGGCCTAGATTTGTTAGGGGCTGCTATCTCCAAATAGGAACGAAGAACTGGCCTTTGGCTTTAAATCTGTTTTTGGACTCTCTTGCTTATGTTTGAATACATTTGAATGCTTCTTTTGTAGAAAAATAGGATAGTAAAAACTTTGTAACTTGTACTACTTGGATTTTATTTTACTTTTGAAGAAAAGTTATTTAAGCTATTAAGTAAAAGTAGACATAATGTTCTCGATTCTGCTGCATCAACTGGACTTAATACATATGAAGTCACTTTATATAATTTGATATTAAACTTTGATGCAAAAATAAGAGTCCAGAAATCTAAACCATTAATGAATTAGGAAAAGTTTTGCTCCACATTCCATATAGTTATTTGAACTAATTGTCCGATTTTTGTTTTGGCGGAAGTCGACAGAAAGTCTAGAATTATATCAAGGCCCCTTCTCCCTTCTGGCTCTGTGGTTTGGCACCATCTTTTTGTACTGAACAGAAAAGAGTAAACTGTGTGCTCATACAGTCTCTTCCACTCGTTTCCATTCCCAGATCTTCAGGGAGCAGTTGTTTTGATCTGTGCTGTTTCGCTGTTGGGGAAGCACTGTACATGCGGTCATTGAACTTCTGTTCCCACACATGATTGTTTGGCGTTCAGGAAGAAACACAGAAGGAAGCATTGCAGCTGAGGAAGAAGTGGTCTCTAAAGTAAATATCTAGGGTTCTTCTGGGATTCATCCCGGGTCAGGTCACTTCCTTGATCTGAGGAGACCAGAATGGAATCAGGAAGAGGGACTGACCTCACACAGAGGATGATGGCTCAAACCATCTGCAGGGAAGCCTTTTCTTTGTTTACCTCAGGCTCTTCCTGATTGCTTCTGCAGCCCTCTGGGAAGGCTGGCAGTTCCTGGAATCTGATCGAATTCATTCACCCTAATGTGTGAAATGCCTTAGAACCCCATTTTCCCTAGGGGGTTTTCAAAGAGGAAGCTTATTTACCTATAGAGTTCTCTAGTGGTTGTATTTAATTAGCTTAATTGGGTGAAATGGAAAAACATATTCCAGCTGATACTAGAGGAAAGCCAGGCAGAGAGATCTTCGAAGCAGAACCTTACCCAGCATTTTCTTCTCAGAATGAACTCCAAAGCTAACCTTCTTTCCTTAACTTCTCTTTTTCAACAACAACAAAGTAAATAATGTTTCATGGCAGTGGGAGTGCGTTTAGGTGATCAGGGTTGCAGCAGTATTATTTGGGCTTATATCTGGGCCAAACTTCAAGTGTAATACTTCGTGCAGGAACATTAGAGAAAATGCAAAAATCAGTCAAAGAGAGGCTCTAAAGTCTTAACAAATTTAAATACAAATTGCAACAGTGTGCACCTTTCTTTAAAGGTTAGGAGAGCTGGGTCCTCACCCCTGCTTGGCCACTAACTGAACTGAAGAAGGTCCCATGACCCAGGTGGGTCTGCATTTTCTCCTGTACGAAATGATTGGTGCCTGCGTCATATTCAGCACAGATTATAACAGAATCTTTATGTGGAAAACCAGGGCTTACAGAGTCTCTGCCTGAGAGTGGACAAAGAATATGAAAGAAAAACCTGTTACTTAAAACAAAAACAAAATGTTGCTGTGAAGGTGCTTCTGTCCAGGCTAGTTTTGGGTTCTCTGTGGATTTCATATTTCAGTACCCCCTCTCTGTCCATTATTGCCACAATAATTCAGAGTTAAACATTTAAAATAGGAGTACTCTCAGATTGTAAAATAACATGACAGCGACATCTACCTTTTTTTGTTTACCTGTAGTATCTAATGTAGTAAGTACGATGCACATAGGATTAATCTTGAGAATTTCAAGTTTTCTATTCATTCTACATATTGTTACAGCATTGAGTTGGTGAGGGATTTACAAAAAGATACATGTGATCTTAGGCCTTAGGAACCTCTTTTCCGCAGAAGGAGACACCTGCTGAGCAAGGCTGATTTGATAAGTTCATCAGGAGAGTAATACAAGGTACAGAACTGTGGGGTCCAGAGGCCCAGGGATCAATGCCAGATGTGCAGGCCTGTCTTACAGCAGTTCAGGACCTGTCAGTGAGGTGCTCTGAGTTTTCTCCAGCTGCACCTTGTCATCCAGAAGCAGGAGCTGGTTCATGGTTTGGTGTCCTTGCTGCAGTAGGTAGGAGTGTGACTGGAGAGAGAGAGACCTGGGCGGAGGCTCTCTGCGGAGCGACACTGCTGGGCAGGACCCCTCAGGGAAGGAGTGGAGAAGTCTGTAGGGAAGGCAGCTAGCAACTGACATGCTCGTTCTTTTAAAAGTGATCAGGCATCTTCATGTCTCAGTGGTCCTTGATTGTTGAAGCAAGTGGGGCGCTGTAGGGGTGCCTTCTGAAGCAAAGGGAGTGCTCAGAGCAGTCATCCTTTCTGTCTCCGTCACTGTGTATTCATTAATTGGGATTTAAGGGTGTCCTGGAGACTGTATATGTGCCTGTTCCTTCCCAATACAATGTGGCGTGATGGAAACAGCACAGGATTGTGATTCAAAAGCAGTATCTGAATTTAGGAAAGTTGCTTACCTTCAAAGGGCCTGAGTTTCTTGGTCTATGAAATACCAATGACAGAGGTAATAACAGTAGCCTTGCCGGGTGCGCTGAGGACCACATGAGGTGTGGGAAGGCTCTGAGCCCCATCCTATAGCGCTGTACCAGTCATTAAGATCCGGTTAAGCAACTCACCTCCTCATCTTTGTGTTTATTATTTCAGTGGTTCCCTGTCAGACAAGCGATTTCTGTTTACCTCCAATGGTAAGGATCATGCTTTCCTTAAGAATTTGATATTTTAAAATCTTCAGGGGTAGTTTATTCTTCCATACCCCTCAGATGATATAGTTTAAAAGATTAATGTTTTCTTTTCCCCTCAGGTCATGTGGCACCAAGTATGCTGTAACTTAAAAATACATCAGACAATAAACCCAGTTAACATTAGGAAAAAAATATTTTTCTTTATAATCTAAAACTTTTGCCAGAAAAAATGAAAATTTGAAATGACAGTTAAGATAAATTCCTTTATGTTAGATTTTAACAGAAAACCCTTTTGAGCAGTGCAGTTTGATTTGTGTGTATCTGGAATGAAGTTATTGAAAATGAATAGCATAAAGGCTTTTTAGCCTCTCTGTCATGGAATATGTTCTGGGGAAATATCCTCCCTCACATAAAATAACATATTTCAAGGAGAACAATACAAACATGTCTTCTCTGCCCAGGAGGAGGACTGGCCTTTATCTGCAACCTCCACATTGTCTTGGACATGGTATAGTAAAGCTCCCAGGGGTGATGTTGGGTACAACTAACTGATCTTCAGAGCACTTGACGTACCTGCTCTTCAAGGGTAGAGAGCGTGGAGTCCTCCCTCTGATCAAGTGAGAAGAACCTCAGCATTTTCAGCTTTTAGGACACCTTGTACTTCGTTGAAATCATGGTGAATTTAGATTAGAAAGGAAAATCTACAGTGGGGACAAAGAGATGTCACTTATAGGGGATATAAGGTCCATTAAGAAGAAAAGCAGCAATAGTATCAAGATACCACAGCACCAGCGAGTCAAATGCAAGTCTGAATCATTAAAAAAAACTAGTAGTTAAACAGTTGATTCAATATCAGAATGGAAGTAAATCAACCGAATAATTCTAGGTGAAACGAGGTGCTTTTTTTTTTTTTTTTTGGTTTTCATTTTGTGTCTATATCTGAAATATTTCCCTGCCCTTTTTTTCTAGGTTGTAGCAGATCCTTGAGTTTGGAACCTGACCGGCAAATCAGAGCTTCTTCTTCCTGGGAGTGGATCAATGAGACTGGAGATCAGGTCCGTTGGTCTCCTGGCCAAGCCCGACTTCAGGACGAAGGCCCGTCATGGGCTTCGGGGGACAGGAGCAAGAACGACAAACGAGAGTGGCTGAGGATAGATTTGGGAGAGAAAAAGAAAATAACAGGTACTGAAACAAGTGCAGTTTCACAGAACAAGATGACTTGCAGTTGAAATTACGTTTTGAATTTGCACAGGTGCCCCCACCTCAGAGTACTCCATGTCTTTTTTTTTTTAATCTATATTGGAATATAATTGCTTTAC
This sequence comes from Platanista minor, assembly GCA_004363435.1. Lineage (NCBI taxonomy): Eukaryota > Metazoa > Chordata > Mammalia > Artiodactyla > Platanistidae > Platanista > Platanista minor. The sequence continues at coordinate 229 of RJWK010053641.1, read as the reverse complement.
AGTGTTGTGTTAGTTTCTGCTGTACAACAAAGTGAATAAGCTATATGCATACATATATCCCCATATCCCCTCCCTCTTGCGTCTCCCTCCCACCCTCCCTATCCCACCCCTCTAGGTGGTCACACAGCACCCAGCTGATCTCCCTGTGCTATGCGGCTGCTTCCCATGAGCTATCTATTTTACATTTGGTAGTGTATATATGTCCATGCCACTCTCTCACTTCGTCCTA
>RJWK010053640.1:0-15294 GCA_004363435.1 Platanista minor | reverse complement strand
CCGCTCCGTGGCATGTGGGATCTTCCCAGACCGGGGCATGAACCCGTGTCCCCCTGCATCAGCAGGCGGACTCTCAACCACTGAGCCACCAGGGAAGCCCTCTATAAGGTTTGTATTTCATTTCCCAAATTAAGCATGTCACATCTAAGCTTGGAAAAACCTGTGGCCATGTGAAATGGGTTAATTTAATCTATAAGATATATTTGTAATAAAAGTCATTTGATTGAATTTGTTCAACTTAAGCTGGTAATAAATTCTCTGGCCTTATGATAGTCTACCTACGATGGGGTGTTAGGTATGTTCTGTTTTTAGTCCAAAAACTACAGACTCTCTGGTTCTAGCTTTCCCCCTGCAAACTATTTGAAATAAAGCGTGTCTTTGGCAGATTCAAAGACAAATGTACCATAAAGCCTCATTCTTTCTCAGCACCAATCTAGTCAGCCATTCTTCTAGGCATTGAGGATACAGCAATGAGCATGTGGAAAGAGTTTCCTGCTTCCATGGACCAGAATTGGTTCTCCTGGTTTGTGGTCCAATGCTGTTTCTGCTACACTATGCAGAATGAAGACTCATTCTGCTCTTTTGCAAATACTTGTCATTACAGAGTGTGCTTATGTCTCCCCCATGTTATTTATTCATTTATTCCACAAATATTTATTGAGTAGCTTCTATTACCAGATTATGCTAAGTGCTAGGCATCCTGATATGAATTAGCTCTCAAGGTGCTCACAGACCTATGGAACATAGACTTGTAAACAAATTTCAAACCAGCATAATAAGTACGATGGAGGGAGAGGAACAAGCTACAGACATACTACACAGCTGCAACTGATTAACTCCCTCTGGCATGATATCCAAACTTGGATTTGAAAGGTTAATAGAGGTTTCCCAGGCAAACGAATGACGGTGGGAGTAGGAATGGCATATACGAAGGTACAGAAGAAACAAGAGAGAACATGCACATTCTCAGAACTATCTGCTGTTTGGTATTCATGGAGTTTGAAGCACAAAGTGGACGGGAGGCAGGAAATTGATGGAATCTCTATGAAATGGCCTCTGTTTTCTCTGTGAGCCAAGAGAGACAGCATTTTTGGAGACTAAGGGAGGCAGAGGCTGGTAGGAAGTTTGAAGAGAGGTTTAAAAGAACTGCTGAATTGTTTATAAAATAGAAAGGATTAGGGAAAAAACAGAAGGTCCATTCATGGGAGACTGGCCTAATAGATTATAGTTCACTCGCGCAATGGAATACTATGCAGCCAGGAAAAAAAGATAGGTACTGATATGAAAAGATCTACACGATATCTTATTTAGTGAAAAGAAGCAAGATGCAGAACTGTGTGTACTACTTTAACTTTTGTGTAAAAGGCAGTAGGAAATTAAAAATATTTCCTTACATGCATAAAATATCTCTGGAAGAATGCATGAGAAAGAGATAGCTTTGGTTGCTCATGGTAAGGGAAGCTTGATGGCTGGGTTACATTGTAGGGGGGAACACTTTACATTGTGTAATTTTTATTTATTTATTTATTTGCTTGCACTGGGTCTTAGTTGTGGTAGGCGGGCTCCTTAGTTGCAGCACATGGGCTCCTTAGTTGTGGCATGTGAACTGTTAGTTGCAGCATGCATGCAGGATCTAGTTCCCTGACCAGGGATCGAACCCGAGCCCCTGCACTGGGAGCGTGGAGTATTATCCACTGTGCTACCAGGGAAGTCCCCTACACTGTATTGTTTTGAATTTTGGATCACAGTAATGTGTCATCTACTCAAAAATAATTTAAAAGTGAAATCTCTAAAATCTTTTTAATAAAATGAAAAGGAATAGTTTCTCAGGACAATGGAAGATAAAACTAAATTTTGGAGTCAAGGCTATGTTCCTCTGGAACCTGATATTTATGCCTAACTTGAGGAAATGCAAAGGGGAATCTTTATTTTCATTAGCAGAGCCTATTTGAGAAAGGTGATTTGGTTGAATCATGGGGATCAGAGCTGTAGAGAGTCTATAGAGAAACCTAACCAAGGCTTCTGGCTTGGCTTCTTGCAGCCCAGGGTCTCCAACCATGGCTTCTGCAGTTTATTTACAACATCTCTTTGGTTACATCCAAGCAGCCCCTTAAATTCCTTTACTGCACTGCTTGGTGCAAAACCATTGGTACAAAGTGAATTAAAACAGAACTTTGCTCTTCAGGAGCTAGGAAGTTCAAGGACCCTGATTATTTCATAATGCGTGAACAAATAACGAACAGGACTAATTTTTGTGTGTGGACTGTTGAATCTGGTTCATTCTCTCACAAGCAAACCCTTTTATCTCCAAGCAAGTATATAAAGAAATGTTCCGGCAGTCCGACGGACAACAAGCCTGTGAAGTACTGCCTACGGGCCACATAACATCAGGGAATGAGGATGCAGAGTTGACCAATCTGTCATCCCTGGGGTCTGGGACCACACGGGGCAATGACAGAGACATGAAGACAACACTGGAATAAAATGTGGTCTTTGCTATCAGGGAGGCATGAACAGAATTCCATAGGAGCCCAGAGGTAGGAGCAAGTAACTCTGCTTGGAAAGAGTTAGGAAGGGCTTCATGGAGGAGAAAATATGTAACCCAAGTCTTAAATAAGGAGTTGAAGTTGACGGAGGTTGAGAAAGACATTCCAAGCAGGGAGAGTACAGTGGGCAAAGGCAGTGAAGATCAGAATAACATGGTGCGTTCATGGGACACCAAGCAGCTTGCTCTGACTTCATGGCAGCTGCTTTTCAGGGAGTGGCAAGTGTCCGGGCTAGAAAGGAAGGTCTGGACAGGGTTATAAAATGTCTTGTGTGCCGGGCGAACAAGCTTAGACTTTGCCGTGTCAGTAAAACGCCATGTTCTCAGTCAACAGGCTAATTCGGTACTTTGCCATTACTCTCTAACCTGTTTTAAGCAGGTCGTCCTTCTGTTGGCTTCCATACTCTTGCTCCGCACAGAATAGGGATGTGGAAGGCAGGCTGGTAAACAGTGTTATCTTCCCTGTCTTCCTTTTTATTCTTCTCTCACATCTAATTAGTCATCAAAGTCTATTCTGTCACAAATGCTTTCTTTGTTTTTTCCTTGGATCAACCATTTAGCAAGCATTTACCTGTGGCAGGTACTGGGCTAAAGGCTTTAGACACACCATCTTATTCAACCTTCAAATAGCCCTGTGAGGTCACGTTTTAGTCAGTGTTCTTGGTAGCAGGCAACAGAGGTCTTAAGCAGAAAAGCAATTTACGGGAAAGTTATCAGGCAACTCACAGAATTTATAGGAAGGTAGAGGACTAGGTTCAGGGAATATGGCCAAGGGGAGAAGCAGAGCACAAAGTTGGGATCCAACCTCAGCTACAATTCCCAGGACATGCCCCGCCCCGCCTCTGGATATGCTAATCTCACCACAGAGACTTCGAAGAGTCTCAAGCTGACCACGGTGCCTTTGCATCACTACCCCCAGCACGGAGAGGAGGGAGAGCATCAACTGGCTCTACTCAAAGCATGAGGAACAGCTTCTCTTTTGTGGCTTCCCAATCCCCCTGGGATTCATTCAAGTTAGGAAGGATGTCTAGATAATGCACTTCAAAAACGACAAACACCCACGAGTGCATTTTGTAGATGAGGGAATAGCCTTATAGCAGGTAGGTTAGGTAGGCAAGTAACTCAGCTAGTCAGTGGGGGAGCCAGGCTTGGAGCCCGAGTCAGCTTGTTTGCAAAGCCCACGGTGTGATGCAGTCCTCTGCATTGCCTTCTCTAAACCATCCCAGCTCCATTTCACAGCCCACACACCAGTCCACGCTCCCGTCACCTCGTCTGCATTACCGCCTCCTACCTGATCTCCCTGCTTTGTGCTCCCCCATCTCAGTTCATTCTCTACACAGTTGCTAAGATAATACCATCCACATTGCATCAACCACTTGTTTAAAAATCCGTGACTCACCCCTTCGAGAGCCTTTCCTGATTAATATCATTCCATGCCAATCACTCAGTAATCAGTGAAATAACGTTGCTACAGTGCTATCACAGATGCATAATTTATACTACACTAGGTTATATTATGCATAGTCTCTAGCTATTCCATTGATGTGTGACTCTGCTAAGGTCGGAGAGCCTGTCTTCTGCTGCTTTTGCGACTCTAATGACAGATACTAGCATCTAACACCTTGACTGTCTTCTAACTGAATCCTGGGGCCCTCCAGGACAGTTGTGGTACTATCATCAGTGTTATTATTTGCAGAGCACTTCTCATTGGCGAATTCATTATTAGCTTCCCTGACATTTCCCAATTGCTTCCTGTGTTCCTCTGTCACATATACTGTGCCCTACCTAGAGTAAGTGTGTTACAAAATTGCTAACAATGCTAACAATTTTATTTCAGCTTTTGGAAATTGTTTCTTTACTCCACCCCCAGATACTGTAAGTTGAGGAAAGGTAAAATGTGGTATATTTTTTCTTTGAGCTGGGAGGTGAGAGGAAATATTATTTAGAGCATGTCCTTCCTTTCCAATTAGGAATTATAAGGGTTATATAAACATGGAGCACCACATGCAATTAGGGAATCTGCCTGGCCAGGTGACCAGCTTGAGGTTCCTATAGGAAAGCCTCTTGCCTGGTTCCTGAATTGCTTTCATATGGCAGAGGGCACCATTACAACTAATGCTCTGGACTCTCAAAAACCTCTAGATCCCTCTAAATCCAGATCAAGGAGGCCAAGGGTCAGAGCACTGTAGGTGTTTTACCTCCCACCTCTCTGTGCTCCAGTCTCTAGCAACATTTTTTGAAGACTTGTCTCTTTCTTGAGTTTATGACATCAGAAGAGGTCATACCTACACACACAGCACACAACTTGAGGATCGCTCCCACCAGTAGAATGAACGAAACTCAGAATTTATTTAAACAATACTCATATATGCTGTGGTCTCTTCATAAATGTCAAGAGGTTAGGGTTTCTGTCTCCAAGGCGTTAACCTTCTGTATGGGGAGACAAATCTATTAAACGTGCAATTGATGAATAATGGGATGAGGCAATAAAGTAAGTCTATATTGGGTATACGAATGGCACATGGAAGGGAGTAATCCACTCTGTTTGGTGGCGGGGCGGGGGTGTGGATACCCAGAGGCCTTACAGAGGATGAAATGCTTGAGCTAAGACTGAGGAAAGAGTAAGAATTTGCCAGACAGATGAAGTGGGGAAGAACATTCTAGGAAGAGAGCAGAGAGGTGTACCATGGGACGAAAGGCTTAGGTTATTGTCAGGTATCTTGGATTCTGAAGATGCTTATTCAGCACCCATTCTTTCCTTCTCTGCAAATTTCCTAGACAGGGGGTTGAGTGTAACTGACCTCACTCCCGGCTCCAGGGATGGGTCTTGATTGGCCTTAGCCAGCTGGCATAATCCATTCCCCTGTCATAGCTGGTTCCCAGAAAGGCAGGTCCTCCAGGCCTAAGAAAATCAGCCATGGCATTCCTCAGGTATATTAGTTCAGGGCTGGCTATGTCCAATCAGAAAGAAGCCCAGGACTTTGGCTTGATAGTTGGGGAAGAGGAAGCATGTAAACCTGAGAACTGCTAGTTTCCACTTTGTTACTTCAAGGGGAGCCCGCCAGAGGAGAGAGACGTCACATGGGGCTAAGGGAATTGCAGAGAAATGGAGCCAAATGACCTGAACAAACTCCAACCAGAGATTAAGTGGAGCCTTGTGCTCCCTTCATTCTTTGAGAGATCAAGTCAGATTTTTTTGTTACTTGCAACTAAAATCATTCTACCTGACGCAGTGTCACTGGGTTTGAGGTTGGAGGGGGTAGAGGGTGGGGAATGAATGGACTGGAGAGGTAGGCATGGGCCAGATGATGAGTATAGTTTCAACTCTAGAGACAGGGAAAGCTGTCAAATGTTTCAGGCCGCGTTAGGGAGTAACAGGATCTGATGTGAGTTTTAGAAAGATTACTCTAGCAGCGATGAGAAGCGTGGCTTCAAGGGAACACGTCTGGGGCTGTGAGAACAGGAAACCATGACACATTGCCGCTTCCTTCATCATTCCATTCAAGGGTGCATGTTCTAGCTCCTTTTTGCACGAATCTCAAAAGGGAATCAGATTTTTAAAAATACTTAATCTGTGAACATATGAAATAGGACATACATTCTTCAGGATTTTATGCCTGGGAAGTAAGGATGTATGTTTTAGATGCCCATAAAATTCTTCAGGGATTGAATGTAGGAGATCAAAGTTAGGGTTTTACTATTTGGGCTATCAGTAATATGTTGGCCTCCTTCTGTTTCTCGGTAGAGCTTCCAATTTGTTCTATATTCCCTCTTAACCCTTTTTATTTATTTGTCAGTGCAGTCTTTTTTTCTCATTGTTTTGAGTTTTTTGTTTTTGCTTTTTTCTCCCTAGAGACAGGATGGCAGTTGAAGAAAGAAAAACATTGAGTCAATTGGCACAAAAGCCCTTTTCCCATGGTATCTCTTCTCTTGAGGGGAATTAACCTGATCCTAACCAATTTTACTCGAGAGGAGGCATCTTTGATAACAAATATTTGTCCCAATCTCTTTGGCCTCCAGTTATTAATTGCCAAGTGAATTCTATTGATAGGAGCCATGTGGGTATGTGACTCTGCTCCATTTCACTGGAAACTGTTCTGTAAAGATATTAAGATTTAGTTAATCTTTCTGCTTGCTTGTCGTTGCTGAGCTTCCTCTTCATGCCTTGCACTGTGCTTGATACTAGGCACAGTACAATAGGAGAGGAAAGCTGAGTCTCTGCTTAAAAAGGGCTTGTAGTATAAATTCTGATGATGGGAAGTGTTTTCCTAAAACCAAGTCAATGAGGCCTAAGCAATAACAGTGGTTCATATCTAAGATGGCTTGTGTTACGTTGATCCTTAAACTTATGAGAGGTTTTAAAAAGCGTGATCAGATATATACAAAGAGTTTCAGATGCCATTCTGCCAGGACTCCAGTGACATCAGAATTTTGGTCACTGACCACTAACCTTCAGTCAAGGTCTTTGAGGATAAAGATGATCTCATTCTTTGTTAACAGAATCATTTCTCTCCCTCATGTGTATAATTTTAGATGGAAAATGGAGCCAAAAGCAGGTACTTGTAGAAAAATGTGTCATCCCCCAAAGTTGCCACAATACTCAAAATGTCCATTCTGTAAAGAACTGTAGTTATATGTGAGAGTTAGAGATTGTTTCCTCCAAATGAATAAACCATTTTGTCCAAATGGCAATAAATTTCACCTCTTCCCCATTTCACTATTTCCTATGGGCGATATTCATTCTCCAAAGTTCCCATTTAATTCCTTCTTACACTTTTTTTTTTTTTTTTTTCTCTCTTTTTTGGCCGTGCCATGTGGCTTGAGGATCTGCGGATCTGAGCTCTGCAACTAGGGACCGAACCTGGGCCCTCGGCAATGAAAGTGCCGAGTCCTAACCACTGGACCACAAGGGAATTCCCCCTTCATACATTCTTTTAAACATTATTTGATGTAGGAGATTTACAGCAAAACTGACCGCATACTTGTGCACCAGAATCCGAGCATAGTCCTGACCTTTATTTTTAAACCAAAATCTTTTCACATCAACTCCTCTTCTCTGCTTGTTCATTGGACTCTAGAGCCAGTGACCGTCTAATGATAAAACCAAGATATGAACCAAATCGAGCTCTGCCCTTGACTTCTCAAGGGAGTTAATCACATCTAGAGCCTGCCTCAGAGCAGGCACTGAACAAATATTTGCTGGATAAAAGAATAAATGAAGATAATGTCCAAGGAGTTGTGAGTTAGTTTGAGTTTTCTTGAGCTAAACTGAGGACTCTGGCAGATTTCAGACCCTTGAACGACAAGCTGAGGAGGTTATATTCTCATTTCTGCTTTCAGTCAGCAAGTTTTTGAGACCCACCCTGCTCTGGGAATAATAGTCTCACTTCCTCTTGACCAAAGGCACTTGGGGTTCCTCTGCTTTTGGGTTCCTAATGAGCGAGTTCACTGGTCACAGTCTCTGTCCCTTGCTTCAGCCCAGGTCAGGGCTAGCGTAAGAGCGGGTCTGCAGTAGCATCAAAGTTATTAGTAAAGAGAAAGCCAAGAAGGAACAGAAACATACACTCTCTTCCTCCTTCTATTTTCTTTCACTATTTCACCCTAACTGTCACCATTTCCCTAGAGTGGGTTCCCACTCCCACTTCATTCTACCCTGTCCTCCGAGTTCCTCTGCAGAAAATTCCAGAAGAGTTGGTGTTCCTTTGAAATATAGATGACCCTAATTCCTGTTTATTGCTGGCAGGAATGCAAAATGGTCCAGCCACTTTGGAAGACAGTTTGGCAGTTTCTTACAAAAATAAACATACTCTTACCATACGATCCAGCAGTCTGGCTCCTTGGTATTTATCCAAAGGAGTTGAAAACTTAAGTCCACACAAAAACCTGAACACGGATGTTTACAGCGTCTTTACTGATAATTGCCAAAACGTGGAAGCAACCGAGATTCAGTAGGTGAATGGTACCTTCAGACAACGGAACACTATTCAGACAATTCAGTATTATTCAGTGCTAAAAAGAAGTGAGCCATCAAGACATGAAGGAACTTAAAAAAACGTGTTACTAAGTGAAAGAAGCCAATCTGAAAAGCCTGCATACTGTATGATTCCACCTATACGACATTCTGGAAAAAGCAAAACTATGGAGGCAAAAAAAAGATGAGTGGTTCCTGGGGTTGGGCGGCAGGGAGGGTGAATAGGCAGAACACAGATGACTTTCAGGACAGTGAAACTATTCTGTATGATACTATATGATGGATACATTTCATTATATTTTTTACTTTTATTATTATTTTTTTGGCCGCACTGCACAGCTTGTGGGATCTTAATTCCCCAACCAGGGATCTAACCCACACCCTGGGAAGTGAAAGCACAGAGTCTTAACTACTGGACCACTGGGGAATCCCCTATACATACCATTACATGTTTGTCCAAACCCACAGAATGTACAACACCAAGAGGGAACCCTAAGTTAAATGATGGACTTTGGGCGATAATGAGGTGTCATTGTAGGTTCACCAGTTGTAACAAAGGTACCACTCTGGCAGGGGAGGCTGTACGTATATGGGGACAGGGGAGATATGGGAAATCCCTGTACTTTCTGCTCAATCTTGCTGTGAACTTAAAATTGCTCTAAAAAAGTAAGGTCTATTAAAAACATACATAGATGGGTAGTTTGATGATACAGCTGTAGATATATAGATACAGATATATAGTTATAGATATAGAAATGAACATTACTTCAGACCTTTGAGTACATGAAAATCTATTTTTAGCCCAAGGTTTCCTGGGCTAAAGAGGAATGGGGAGGATTGAAGAGGAAGATTAAGGAAAAAGCCTTGCAAAAGCCTGTGCTTGCTTCCAGCACAGGTAAGCAGGCGAAAAATCACAGGCTGTTTTCTGTTACTCAATGGGCAACCCCCCACACACACAAAAAGACATTGGTCTGATCAGAAACATTAGATGCTACCAGTGGAAAAGCATGCAGGCTGGCTAGTCTCTCACTCTGGGAAAGGAAAGGCAATAGGAGATGGGCCCCGTGGTTGGAGACCCAGCCCTCTCTATCTCGGATCACTTTTCCTGTACCCTTCCATCGGATTCCCAGGTCTGTGGTTCCCGGATTACCCTAGATACCAAGGGCCACCTGCATTAGAATCACCTGAAACGTTTTACACAAAGTCAGATTCTCAGGTCAGGCTCCCAGAAAACCAAATTCAGCCATTCAGGGATAGGATCCTGGAATTTTCCAGAAGTTCCCAAGGCACTCAAGTGCAGCCGGGTTTCAGAAGCAAAAAACCCTTGTTGCCGAGGGAGTCCTAGCGCCTGCTGCTGGGAAGGGAATGGGGAAGGAAGGGAGGAGGAAAACAAATGGAGGGATGTTTATCTGATGTTCCCGGATGTAATCTAAAAGATATTCTTCTGGAGAAGCATCATTTGTCATGGAAGTCCTATGCCAAGGGGCCGCTAGTTTTGCACTGGAGGGATCTTGTAAGCCTGCCTGGGACCCACCAATGCATAGGTGAGTCGGCAAGAAAATTCAGAGTTCCACACAATGAATGCTAGACTTCCAATAAGTGTGGACTTCCAATAAAGATGGAATCTCTATCGTCAGATTTTTGCCCTTTGAAAAGTTGGGACTTCTGCTGCAATATGTTGTGGCCCTGGCTTGTGGCCCAGCTCTGATCATTATATTTCTCCTTTGTTTTGAGACTAAGTCGCCACCCCCACGCCTTTTCTTCTGTCCCCATGTTTTCCCCGTGGTCCCCTTCCAAGTCCTTCTCAGCTCTCCCCTCTTCCTTTAGAGGAGCTACTTGCCAGATGCCGCCCTTTTCCTTCAGATGCATGATCTTGTTCTTGTTTCACAACAGCTCTGTGAGTTTGGTGCTGTAAGGTTGCAGATGAAGAAAGGGGGGCTCCAGCAGATTCAGTGACTTGCTAAAGGACACACTGGTAAGTGGCTCTACTCCCACCTTGCCCCCTAGTTTTGACACCTAAGACCCTGTTTAGGCCTCCTGCTCAGAACACCAGTCCTTCAGACCCGGGCCCTACCTTGCTTTCCTAAGTTGTCACCTCAGATTTCAATGCCCTGCTCTTGAACCCAAGCCTGGAGGTGGGTGCACAGCTGCCTCTCCGAAGTCCTTGCTGCTCACTGACTGCCTCTGGCTCTCACACCAGTATAGCGGAGCCCTCTGGCTAAGTGTGGGTTTCGTCTGTTGAGGCCGGATCCCCAGATCCCTGCTGCATCAGGGAAAACCCAAGTTCTTCTCCCGTGTTTCTCCTTTACTCTCACACAACTTCCGCATGCACACTTCTGACACCAGATGTGTGGGGTCATTCTTCCATCAAGCAATTATCTGACACCAGCTGGGTGTCCTATACTTTAATTCAATTCTGACACTGTCTACCCGGAGAGAGCACCAGTTCCCACAGGTTAAGGGCTCAGTCCCATGAGACTGCCCCCGACTTCAGATGCCAATTGAAAGTAGTAGGTCTCCAGGTCACCCCCACTTCTGTCCAATTTGGCTATAAGTCAGAGGTTCCCACAACCCCCTCCTCTAATTCAACTGATTTGCTAGGATGGCTCACAGAACTCAGGGGAACACTTATGTTTACCAGTTTATTAAAGGATCTGATAAAGGATACAGATGAAGAGCCAGATGAAGAGATACATAGGATGACGTCTGGGAGGGTCCAAAGTGCACGAGCTTCTGTCCCTGTGGAGTTGGGGTCCATCACCCTCCTGGTGTGAATGTTCTCACCAGCCTGGAAGCTCACTGAACTCCCTACCCTTGGGATTTTGTGGAGGCTTTCTCACATAGGCATGAACAATTATTAACTCCACTTCCAGCCCTTCTCCCCTCATGGAGGGGGCTGGAGGGGGACAGTGCATCTGCAAGCTTCTAATCATAGCTTGGTCTTTCTGGTGACCAGCCCTCATTAGAACAAGAAATGCTCCTAGTGCTCTTATCACTTAGGAAATTACAAGGGTCTTCAGAGTTCTGTGTCAGACACCAGGGCAGAGGCCAGTGTGTATGCTTCTTACTATTTACACCTGCCCAGCTTTCTATTGCCAGACTAGATTGCTGAGGATGAGCCAGAAAAATACATGCTGCTTACTATTAGAAAAAGCTTTGGACTCAGCTCCGACCCTTTTCCCTGGACTCACCTTGCTTCCTATAATTGGCCTTCCAAGAGTGAGGAATCAATCCAAAACAAGTTGCCTTGGTCCAATTATTAAGCACAATTCTTTTCGTTTAATGCTTCCCTAAAAGCTCCATGTCCTGCTGGAGTGGCAGCCCGCTTTCTGTTTCCTAGATCAGTGGTATCCAAACTGTGGCCTGTGGAGCTCTGCTCTGTGAACACTTGTCAAGTGGTACACGGACACACATCATGATAAGGGTATTCATTTCCAGATCCTCAACTTTTATAGGTACTTTTTCCTAAAACCAACTTGCCTGAGGATGTGCCTGCATTTATGTCAGATGTTCTCCCATCTCATAAACTTTCCCCCCATTCCACGTCTTACTTACTTACTTTGCACGGGGTGAAAACAACAACAAAAAGGTACTACAAAATATTGATTTGGGGACTTCCCCAGTGGCGCAGTGGTTAAGAATCCGCCTGCCAATGCAGGGGGCACAGGTTCGATCCCTGGTCTGGCAAGATCCCACGTGCTGCGAAGCAACTAAGCCCGTGCGCCACAACTACTAAGCCTGCGCTCTAAAGCCTGAGCACCACAACTACTGAAGCCCGCGTGTCTAGAGCCCGTGCTCTGCAACAAGAGAAGCCACTGTAATGAGAAGACCGTGCACTGCAACGAAGAGCAGCCCCCGCTTGCTACAGCTAGAGAAAGCCCGTGCACAGCAAGGAAGACACAATGCCACCAAAAATAAGTTTAAAAAATAAAAATTAAAAAAATATTGATTTGGTGGAAACTTTTGTATCAGGATATAATTGATGTCTTAGTTTCAGGTGTACTACATCATGATTCAATACTTGAATATACTGTGAAATGATCACCACAAGTCTAGTTATCATCCATCACCACACATAGCTACAAGTTTTTTCCCCTTGGGATGAGAATACTGCATCATTACATCCCCAGGACTCATTTAGTTTAAAACTGAAAGTTTGTACCTTTTTGACTGCCTTCACCCATTTCACTCACCCTCCATCCCCTTCAGGGATTTCCCCCCATCCCCCTTAGGGGGAAACTCTAATGGTTACCAAGGCAAGTTAACCCACAGATCTTCCTGGCCTTCTTTATGTTATAAGTATTCCTGATAAGGGAGAAGAAACAAGGATATTTTGGCTCCTCGTAAGAGGTTTTGAATTCTATAAAGCAGAAATGGGGGTGCATATATCTTTTCTAATTAATGTTTTTGTTTTCTTCAGCAAAATACCGAGGGGTGAAATTGCTGGATCATATGGTAGTTTTGTTTTTTATCTTCTGAGGAAACGTCATACTGTTTTCCATAGTGGCTGCACCAATTTACATTCCCACCAAAAGTGCACGAGGGTTGTGCATCCTTGCCAACACTTGTTACTTGTTGTCTTTTTGATAATAGCCATTCTGACAGGTGTGAGGTGGTATATAATATGGTATTGAGCTCTTAACCACATCTAATAACCCATCTTACAAGATGCATTTCATTTCATTTTTACAATATTCTTCAAAATGCTTATTAATATTTATTTATTTGAATGGAAAAATGAAGTAAAATTTTTTCTGACAGAAGGTAAATCTAATTTCTCTAATTCATTTGACAACAGGACTTTGACTAGGCTACATGGTGGTTTTCTTCTATAAAAATCTGCCACTCTAAGATTCAGAGAAAACTATATATAAGCATGTGATGAGATAAAAGCACTATTATAAAAAAATTGTATTCACAAAAGATATACTGAATTGAAAACATTAAAAAATTTCCATTCCCAATTCTTTTTTTAGTGTATAGGGTTAAACAAAGTGCCTTTAAGAGAAAGAATAGCAGATTAAAAATAATAGTCATATAATACGTTTTTGTATACTTTCCAGAAATTGAGAAAATAAATTACTTTAATAAATGTGTAAAAATTCCTTTCACAAGTTAGGTGGTTTCCAATATTTTGCTTTCAATAAAACCGATGGAAACATAATAGAATTTGTCAGCAAGACATCAAAAATAATACTGGGTGATAGACAACTATAATTCATATAGCATAAAAATTTACCATTTTAAAGTGTACAATTCAGTGGCTTTTAGAATATCCACAAATTTGTGCAATCACTGTGATAATCATTTTTTTTTTTTTTTTTTTTTGCGGTACATGGGCCTCTCACTGTTGTGGCCTCTCCCGTTGCGGAGCACAGGCTCGGGACGCGCAGGCTCAGCGGCCATGGCTCACGGGCCCAGCCGTTCCGCAGCATGTGGGATCTTCCCGGACCGGGGCACGAACCCGTGTCCCCTGTATCGGCAGGCGGACTCTCAACCACTGCGCCACCAGGGAAGCCCGATAATCATTTTTTTAATGTATTTCTTTTAAAAATTTTATTTATTTTTGGCTGCTATAGGTCTTTGTTGCTGCGTGTGGGCTTTCTCTAGTTGCAGCGACTGGGGGCTACCCTTTGTTGCGGTGCACGGGCTTCTCATTGTGGTGGCTTCTCTTGTCAGGGAGCATGGGATCTAGGTGCGTGGGCTCCAGTAGTTGTGGCACATGGGCTCAGTAGTTGTGGCTCGCAGGCTCTAGAGCGTAAGCTCAGTAGTTGTGGTGCATGGGCTTAGTTGCTCCGCAGCATGTGGGATCTTCCCGGACCAGGGATCAAACCCGTGTCCCCTGCATTGGCAGGAGGATTCTTAACCACTGCGCCACCCAGGGAAGTCCGATAATCAATTTTAAAACATTTTTATTACCTGAAAAAGAAATCCTGCACATTCCTTAGCCATCAAAATCGGCCTCTCTTACTCCCCCCTCTGACCCATGCTACTAGCAACAGCTAATCTGCTTTCTGTGCCTGTAGATTTGCCTATTCTGGACATTTCATATAAATGGAATCTTACAATATGTGATCCTTTATGATTAGCTTCTTTCACTTAGCATAAGGTTTTCAAGGTTCATCCAGATTGTAGCAGGTATCAGTATGTCATTTCTTTTTGTTGCGGAATATCCCATTGTATGGATACACCACCTTTTACCCATTTATCAGTTGATGAACATTTGGATCATTTCCACATTTTGGCTATCTGAATAACACTGCCATGAATATCCATGTCAAGTTTTTGTGTAGATCTAAGTTTTCCTTTCTCTTGGTACATACCTAGAAGTGGAATTTCTAGGTCATATGGTAGCTATGTTTAACAGTTTGAGGAAATGTGAGACTATTTCCTAGAAGGCTGTGCCATTTTACAATCTCCCCCAGCAGTGTATGGGGAGGTTTCAACCTCTCCATATCTTTGTCAACATTTGTTATTATCTGTATTCTGTTTTAGCCATCCTAATAGTTGTAAAGTGGTATATCTCATTGTGGTTTTGATTTGCATTTCCTTGATGACTAATGATGTTGAGCATCTTTTTATGTGCTTATTGGTCATGTATATATATTCTTTGGGGGAATGTCTATTCAGATTCTTTGCCAATTTAAAAATTGGTTTATTTGTCTTTTTACTATTGAATTGTAAGAGTTATTTATATATTCTAGATATAAGTCCCTTGTCAGATATATGATTTGCAAAAATTTTCTCTTGACAATGTGATTTTTTTTTTTTTTTTTTT
>RJWK010053639.1:0-15294 GCA_004363435.1 Platanista minor | reverse complement strand
CATTAATCTAGCTGCTAACAAAAGGAACGTACAGCTTATCTGTGAAGGTTAGTGCCTTTGAGCTTCTTAGATAACTTCTATCATATGCTATTGGCATATGATGGAAAATAGATAATAAGGAATTAAGAATTATAGTAAAGGGCTTCCTTGGTGGCACAGTGGTTGAGAGTCCGCCTGCCGATGCAGGGGACACGGGTTCATGCCCCGGTCTGGGAAGATCCCACATGCTGCGGAGTAGCTAGGCCCGTGAGCCATGGCAGCTGAGCCTGTGCGTCTGGAGCCTGTGCTCAGCAACGGGAGAGGCCACAACTGTGAGAGGCCCGCGTACCGCAAAAAAAAAAAAAAAAAAAAAAAAAAGAATTATAGCAAATATCTAAATCCTATTTTTAAGTACTTTTTTAAATTATAGCTATAATCCTTAGATGTCAGACTCAGAATATTCTTACATCATGAGTAGAAACACTTACCCTTTAGTAACATTTTATAAACCATTTGGTCAGTTACCCTTAATTGAAATTTGATTTTTAAAAATATTTTCTAGATGAAATAAAACTTTTTATTTGCAAAGCAATCTGTTACAGTGTAAGATGTTGCAATACAAATGTATTAGCTATTTGTTTCTATAGTATCTTCATAAAATGATTCATCATACATTATGATATTTCAGAGTTTGCTCAATAGTTTTTTTGTATTTGAGAAGTATACATGTTCATTATAAAAAGTACAAATGAGCAAATAGGAAAAAATTAAAAATTTTACTCCCACTATCCAGAGATAATCATAGGTAAAACTTTGGTACAATGCTTCTGCGTATTTTTAAATTAAAATGGGATTATCTCTATATATGGGGACATGTTTTTTGAAGTTAATATCTGAATATCGTTCCATATGATTAAATATTTTAATAAAGCATAATTGCCAGTAGCTGCAAAATAATCCATTAAAGGATTTTCCATAGTTTAATCTACTAGTTTGTTGCCACTTCTTTTCTGTTACAAACAATGCTACAGTAATTTTCCGTTCTCTGAATCTTTCATGTTTCCACTTTTACATTCTTAGGATAAATTCCTAGAAGTACAATTTTTATGGGTCAAAAAGTATTTACATTTTAAAACTTTGTGGTACATATTTCATATACATTACTGTGCTTCCATTTATTTGAAATTCTAGAAGAGGCAAAACTAATCTGTGTTTAAAAAGAAAAAAATAAGAAAAATAGGAAGAGGAGGAAGAGGAAAAGGAGGAGAAAAGAAGAAAAGTAATTGTATTGGGGGACTAAGGTTGACTAAGCACAAGGGAACTTTCCGCATTGAATGGAAATATTCTGTATCTTGATATGGGTACAAATTACACAGGGGCATACGTTTATTAAAATTAATTGTACGCTTAATATTTACATATTTTCTGTGTGTAAATTGGGGTTTTTTGAGAACTGAAAATTTTAAAAATCATTAAATTTAAATGAACCTTTATTGGGGAATTTTTTTGTTTTTATTATCAGGAAATGGGCTGAAGATGCTCATGAAGAGGTCTCTGAAGTTCAAAGATCCATTGCTGATGAAAATGATTAGGAACATTTCCCAGCATGATGGACCAACTAAAAATTTATTTATTGTATGTATAGTTTTTGGCTTTCTGTCTATTAAAACAGCCTGAGAATTAAAGCTTTAAAGTGCTGTGTCTGGAAATATAACTCTTCCTTAGCTCTTGTCAAATATTAATTCATGACCCAAGTTGGTTTTTCTTCAACTTCCTTGTAAGTTTAGCTCCTAGAAATCTCAACCTAAGTTTTAATGTTGTTTTTGTTTTACGATCCCTATCCCTAACCTTTTCGTCCTCACTCCAGTTTGCTTGCCTTAAACCAGTTCACCATAGTCTCCCTTAGCAATTTAGCTCAAGGTTATTAAAACAAGAGAATCACATTTGATACTTTTTCTTCCTATGGGTTAAATTATTAGATTAGTTCTTCTGCAGAAATCATATTTTAAATTTGTATTAAAATTCTATTTTATTCAGGATTATGTTGGGGACCTTGCAGCTCAAATCTCTAATGATGAAGAGGAGGAGTTTGTGATTGAATGTTTAGGAACTCTTGCAAATTTGACCATTCCAGATTTAGACTGGGAATTGGTTCTTAAGGAGTATAAGCTGGTTCCATACCTCAAGGATAAACTCAAACCAGGTCTGTGCTAAGTATTTCACTTCTGCATAATCATTAAGTTATTTCTTTCTGTTGTGGATAAGGCTGCTAGAACAGTATTTTGTGACCATTATTGTACTACGTAACACATTTTCTTCCCACACCTCTAGTTCTAGCCCTAGTTCGTCTCTTTCTCTCAGAAAGGCAGTCGCTAGTTCTCCTTGTATATGTATGTACTTTCTTCCCTAACAATGTTTTTTTTAATATTAGTTTCCCTTTCCTATCCTGCCTTCTTATTTTTTTTATTCTGCCTTTTTAAAATTACTAAGTACCATCCCGCTCTACATGAGTTCACATGCACACACTAAGTTCTCTGAGGCATTCAAATGACTCTTCTATTTTCTGTGTTTACATTGTCATTCATTTGTATTTTCAAAGACTTATCTCCACCTCTCTACTGCCCCACTACCACGAACTGTCATCATGGAATGGAATTCTGCAAACGTGGAATTTTGGAAAAAGGACACATTTATAAGCGTGTTAAGGATTCATAAGAACTGATTTAATAGCTTTTAGTATCTTTTCTGTGAATTAGAATTTTGGCAATATAAAAGGATTTGTATCAGGATATTTCAATGAAAATTTTCTGTGATTTGACTTTACTAGGTGCTGCAGAAGATGACCTTGTTTTAGAAGTGGTTATAATGATTGGAACTGTATCTATGGATGACTCTTGTGCTGCATTGCTAGCCAAATCTGGGATAATCCCTGCACTCATTGAGTTGCTAAATGGTAAATTATAATTTATCTTAATTTATTTTTATGCTAACATATAAACAAGTTATTAGTTTAGATTTTTAAATGTGGAGTCTGCAATCATGAAATATTATTTATCTTGTGTTACTCATCTTATAGCAACTTAAATTATATAGTTAGGAAAATGAATTAAATATACCTTTACTGGGATTAGATAGCATAGTATCAAATAGCTTTAGGTTGCAAAGTTAAGAATGTTGCTATAAAGTGATTCAGGACCAATTTTACAGACACTACCCTCTTCTTATCAGCCTTGAACAACTAATATTCCACCATTTCTTCTTTATGTTGAGCTTTGTTTTGGTTGAATTGGATCTCCTATCTTGCACAAACCCTTTTTTTAATATCTTGATTTCTAATCAGAAAAGTTTATTTGGAAGCTAATTCTAATCATCATATTTCCTCCTAGATCCATATATAGTATTGTCCTCTAAACTTTCTGCAGTGAACAAAATGTTCTCTATCTGCACTGTCCAACACATGTGGTTATTGAATACTTGAAATGTGGCTGTTGGGAATGAGAACCTGCAGTTTAAATTAAATTTAATTAAAATTAACTAGCCACAATGGCTATGGTTACAATACTGGATAGTGGAGGCCTAGTCAGTCTTCCCCTTACTTTTGTTTTGCTCTTAAGGGCCCAGGTTTTGTTTTCCATGTTGCATACAAAATTTGTCTGACTCTAGAAGTATTTTATTAGGGCCAAGTTCTCTAGGACCTTGTGTTAGTCTGCTCAGGTCGCCATAACAAAATACCACAGACTTGGTGGCTTAAACAACAGAAATGTATTTTCTCATAGTTCTAGAGGCCGGAAAGTCTATCAGGGTGCCAGCCAATTTGATTCCTGGTGAGGTCTTTCTCCCTGGGTTGCATAACGCCACCTTCTTGTTGTGTCCTAACATCCTCATATGGCAGGTGGGTAGAGGAAGTGGGGGAGAGGGAGAGAGAGAAAACACGAGCACACACAAGTGCTTGGGTATCCCTTCTTATAAGATTACTAATCTTATGGGATCAGGACTCCACCCTTATGACCTCATTTAACCTTACTTATTTCCTTATGGCCCTATCTCCGAATATATTCACATTTGGGATTAGGGCTTCAGCATATGAATTTTTGGAGGGATGCAATTTGCCCAAAGCAGATATACATTAAAAGTAGCTAATTAGTATAGAGGTTAAATATACTAATATGGAAAGCTTAAAAAGACCCTCTAATCTCAGTCTTTCCCATACCAGGTATAATACATAAAGAAAAATACACAAGTTGTAAGTATGTATAGCACAATGAATTTTCAAAATGAGCGCTCTCATGTTATTCGCACTCATATAAGGAAATGAAACATTACCAGCACCCTAGAAGTCCCTCTCCTGCCACCTCCCAGTCATTACCACCTTCGCCAGAGTGGTTTCCATTTTTCTTTTTATCACCCATAGATGAATTCTGCTTGGTTTTCAGATTTTTAGAAATAGAGTCTTGTTTCTTTTTCCCTATAAATGTGAGGTTTGTCTATGTTTTGTACAGAACTATGTTTCTTTTATTGCTGTATAAATAAATATACCACTATTTTTCCTTTCTACTATTGATTGATAGTAGGGTGGTTGTTTTTGTTTGTTTTCTTTTCTAATCTATTTATTTATTTTTTATTGGAGTAAAATTGATTTACAATGTTGTGTTAGTTTCTGCCGTACAATGAAGTAAATCAGCTCTATGTATACCTATATCCCCTCCCTCTTGGACCTCCCTCCCCCACTTCCCCTGCATCTAGGTCATCACAGAGCACCAGGCTGAGCTCCCTGTGCTATCCAGCAGGTTCCCACTAGCTATCTGTTTTACACATGGTAGTGTATTTATGTCAAAACTAATCACCCAATTCATCCCACCCTCCCCTTCTCCCTGTATCCACATGTCCGTTCTCTATGTCTGTGTCTCTATTCCTGCCCTGCACATAGGTTCATCTGTACCATTTTTCTAGATTCCACATATACGGATTAATATACGATATTTGTTTTTCTCTTTCTGGCTTACTTCACTCTGTATGACCCAATTCCATTCTTTTTTATGGCTGAGTAATATTCCATTGTATATATGTACCACATCTTCTTTATCCATTCATCTGTCAATGGACACTTAGGTTGTTTCCATGTCCTGGCTATTGTAAACAGTGTTGCAGTGAACATTGGGGTACATGTGTCCTTTTGAATTATAGTTTTCTCAGAATATATGCCCAGTAGTGGGATTGCTGGGTCATATGGTAGTTGTATTTTTAGTTTTTTAAGGAACCTCCATTCTGTTCTCCATAGTGGCTGTATCAATTTACATTCCCACCAACAGTGCGAAACAGTTCCCTTTTCTCCACACCCTCTCCAGAATGTATTGTTTGTAGATTTTTGGATGATGGACATTCTGACTGGTGTGAGGTGATACCTCACTGTAGTTTTGATTTTCATTCTTCTAATAATTAGTGATGTTGAGCATCTTTTCATGTGCCTCTTGGCCTTCTGTATGTCTTCTTTGGGGAAATGTCTTCCCCAAAGACATTTCCCCAGAGAAATGTTTAGGTCTTCCACCCATTTTTTAATTGGGTTGTTTGTTTTTTTGATATTGAGCTCCATGATCTGTTTCTATATTTTGGAGATTAATCCTTTGCCGTTGCTTCATCTGAAACTATTTTCTCCCATTCTGAGGGTTGTCTTTTCATCTTCTTTATGGTTTCCTTTGCTGTGCAAAAGTTTATAAGGTTAATTAGGTCCCACATATTTATTTTTGTTTTTATTTTCATTACTCTAGGAAATGAGTCAAAAACGATCTTGCTGTGGTTTATGTCAAAGAGAGTTTTTCCTATGTTTTCCTCTAAGAGTTTTATAGTGTCTGGTCTTACATTTAGGTCTTTAATCCATTTGGAGTTTATTTTTGTGTGTCGTGTTAGGTAGTGTTCTAAATTCATTCTTTTGCATGTAGTTGTCCAGTTTTCCCAGCACACTTATTGAAGAGGCTGTCTTTCCTCCATTTTATGTTCTTGCCTCCTTTGGCATAGATTAGGTGACCATATGTGCATGGGTTTATCTCTGTGCTCTCTATCCTGTACCATTGATCTATATTTCTGTTTTTGTGCCAGTACCATACTGTCTTGATTACTGTGGCTTTGTAGTATAATTTGAAGTCAGGTAGCCTGATTCCTCCAGTTCCATTTTTCTTTCTCAAGATTGCTTTGGCTATTTGGGGTCTTTTGTGTTTCCATACAAATTGTAAAATTTTTTGTTCTAATTCTGTGAAGAATGCCATTGGTAGTTTGATAGGGATTGCCTTGAATCTGTAGATTGTTTTGGGTAGTATAGTCATTTTCACAATATTGATTCTTCCCATCCAAGATCATGGTATATTTCTCCATCTGTTTATGTCATGTTTGATTTCTTTCATCAGTGTTTTATAGTTTTCTAAGTACAAGTCTTTTGCCTCCTTATGTAGGTTTATTCCTAGGCATTTTATTCTTCTTGTTGTGATGGTAAATGGGATTGTTTCCTTGATTTCTCATTCTGATTTTTCATTGTTAGTGTATAGGAATGCCAGAGATTTCTGTGCATTAATTGTTTATCCTGCAACCTTACCAAATTCATTGATTAGTTCTAGCAGTTTTCTGGTGGCATCTTTAGGATTTTCTATGTATAATATCATGTCATCGGCAAACAGTGACTGTTTTACTTCTTCTTTTCCAATTTGCTTTCCTTTTATTTCTTTTTCTTCTCTGATTACCGTGGCTAGGACTTCCGAAACTGTGTTGAATACAAGTGGCAAGAGTCAACATCCTTGTCTTGTTCCTGATCTTAGTGGAAATACTTTTAGTTTTTCACCATTGAGTATGATGTTTGCTGTGGGTTTGTCATATATGTCCTTTATTTTGTTGAGGTAGGTGCCTTCTGTGCCCATTTTCTGGAGAGTTTTTATCAATAAATGGGTGTTGAGTTTTGTCAAAAGCTTTTTCTGCATCTATTGACATGATCATATGGTTTTATTCCTTAATTTGTTAATATGGTATATCACATTGATTGATTTGCATATATTGAAGAATCCTTGCAGCCCTGGGATAAATCCCACTTGATCATGGTGTATGAACCTTTTAATGTGTTGTTGGGTTCTGTTTGCTAGTATTTTGTTGAGGATTTTTGCATCTATGTTCATCAGTGATATTAGTCTGTAATTTTCTTTTTTTTTGTGATATCTTTGTCTGGTTTTGGTATTGGGGTGGTGGTGGCTTTGTTGAATGAATTTGGGAGTGTTCCTCCCTCTGCAATTTTTTGGAAGAGTTTGAGAAGGATTGGTGTTAGCTCTTCTCTAAATGTTTGATAGAATTCGCCTGTGAAGCCATCTCATCCTGGACTTTTGTTTGTTGGAAGATTTTTTTTTTTTGGAAGATTTTTAATTATAGTTTCAATTTCATTACTTGTGATAGGTCTGGTTATATTTTCTAATTCTTCCTGGTTCAGTCCTGGAGTATTGTACCTTTCCAAGAATTTGTCCATTTCTTTGTGGTTGTCCATTTTATTGGCATAGAGTTGTTTGTAATAGTCTCGTATAGTCCTTTGTATTTCTGTGATGTCAGTTGTGATTTCTCCTTTTTCATTTCTAATTTTACTGATTTGCATCCTCTCTCTTTTTTTCTTGATGAGTCTGGCTAAAGGTTTATTAATTTTGTTTATCTTCTCAAAGAACCAACTTATAGTTTTATTGATCTTTGCTCTTGTTTTCTTCATTTCTATATCATTTATTTCTTCTCTGATCTTTATGATTTCTTTCCTCCTACTGACTTTGGGTTTTCTTTGTTCTTCTTTCTCTAGTTGCTTTAGGTGTAAGGTTAGATTGTTTATTTGAGATTTTCCTTGTTTCTTGAGGTGAGATTAAATTGCTATAAACTTTCATCTTAGAACTGCTTTTGCTACATCCCATAGGTTTTGGGTCGTCGTGTTTTCGTTGTCACTGTTTCTATGTATTTTTTTATTTCTTCTTTGATTTTTTCAGTGATCTCTTGGTTATTTAGTAGTGCACTGTTTAGCCTCCATGTATTTGTGTTTTTTACAGTTTTTTCCTGTAATTGATGGGCTATTATTATAAGTAATGCTCCTATGAGCATTGTTAAGCATTTCAATTAGTGAACATATTTACTCATTTCTGTTAGACACATACTTAGGAGCAGAACAGAGTACACATATATTTGGCTTTAGAAATAATGCCAACTACTTTGTTTACCAAAGTAGTTGTGCCAATTTTCAGTCCCACCAGCGATATACAAAAGTTCTAGTTATTCTACATCACCAACATATTTTGGCATACAGGCTCTTTAATTATAGCC
Organism: Platanista minor; assembly: GCA_004363435.1. Classification (NCBI taxonomy): domain Eukaryota; kingdom Metazoa; phylum Chordata; class Mammalia; order Artiodactyla; family Platanistidae; genus Platanista; species Platanista minor. Next base: position 6,993 of record RJWK010053639.1, on the reverse strand, counting down.
TTCATAGTGGTATCTCATTGTGGTTTTAATTTGCATCTCCCTAATAATTAATGAAATTGAGTACCTATTTGTATTTATTAGTTATTGGATATGGCTAATAAAGTGAAGTGTCTATTTAAGTCTTTTGCCCATTTTTCTCTTCTAAATCTTTAAAAGTTTGATTTGTAAATTCTTTAACATAATGCATTTTAATGGTCATCTAGAGATAGTGCCTCCATATTTGAAGTATGTCTACAAATAGTGTATATGTACTTGTTTTGGTGCACCCTTCACACAGCCAGGAGTTTTCAGATTAGAAATAATTAAAAGACCAGGTAATTGGGAGGTGAAAGTAAAGATAATGTGGTTGGCAGAATGAGAATGAGGATTTTGTGGTGAGCTGGAGAAAGCTGAAACAAAATGATCTGGGTCCTTGAATTGCTGTCACATTTTGATTATGACTGAGAGATAATAACAGAGCCAGCTCAGTGTTTTACTATATTTTGATGTTCTCTGACATGTGGTTATAACAGTCAGAGGCTGTATACTACTGTTTTTATGAAATATATGGATTTTCAAGATTAAGACCCTTGGGGTTAAGTGAGGGAACACTATATACCAAGAGAGAAATTAATAAAATTTTAACCCAAGTAGTCTAAGAGACTGGTACTTTGGCAAGTTAGTGAGGAAAATTATTTGGAACAGTTGGACTTCGAGGGGACCACAATTTATTCCACACAGCTAGTTGGATGCTCTGTTGACCTGTAAATCTTTGTCTAACAGATAGCACTGATCTGTTGCCAAGAGTTGTTAGCAGACTATTAGTAAATCAAATTTCATAACCAGTATCTAAAAATTGGATTTCTATAAGTATTTGCTTTTACCATTACATGTATTAATCAGTGGTCATCTGCTATTCTGTTAAAGTCTTCTTTTCATGATAATAAACATTTCTTAATTAGTTTGTATGATTATGTAACATTCCATTTTACTAGTATAATTGATTGGAACTAAAATTACTTTATTACTTCATACCAATAAGTAAAGTTTAATTTTGTTAACATTATTCAACAAAGAAAAAACCTGTTTATAACAGTCTAATTTCTACCAAAAACTTAGAAGATGTGGTTTTTTAAGAACCATTTTTCTCATGTGAGGTCAACATTATAGAGACAAAATAAAACCAGGTTTATGTTACAAATTAGAATTATTTGAAGAATTTTTTTATGAGGCACCAAAATAAAAAAGAAGTCCCCACAAGTGGTGGTAAGTGTTGCCATGTCACACTGGGGACTTAGAAGTTAATTTAATCAATTTCTTTATACTTGGTGGCAAAAAAATAGCAAAAATTACAGAAAAGCACCATTGCTGTTCTCTTAAACATGTCATGTTTCTCAGTTCTTCCTAGATACAACCTTTTGAGATGAATAGTCTCAAGTAGTGTGGTTTGGACTCAGAGATGATATAATTTCTCTCTTTTTATTTTTGTATTTCAAAGTAAATTAACCTATTTAGTTTGACCACAACCAAATTTACTAAAACTTCTGAAAATATATTATTATGAAACTTTTTGACTGATCACCGTCATGTAATTTAGAAAAAACACCTAAGATGTAAATGATACATGCCACCCATATATTATAAATAATTTAAACGAATTGTCCTTTACCTGTCTCCTTGTCACTGTTAGTTTTTCTCATTCTTCATTTTTCCCCTCAATGTTTTTCAATTTTCTATATAATATAGTATTCTTTTATTTGAAGTTTTCTGTTTCTTTTCAGCTCAACAAGAAGATGATGAATTTGTGTGTCAGATAATTTATGTCTTCTACCAAATGGTTTTCCACCAAGCCACAAGAGATGTCATAATCAAGGAAACACGTATCCTTCAATGTTTACCATAGATAATGACACTTCACATATTAAGAAAAGATGCATTTTTAGGTATTTTTTTCTTGCAAGTGTTCAAATATTGTAGAAAATATCAAGTTTTGAAATAAATGTAGAGGGCAAGCTATTCTTCATAGAAGCTATTTACCCCAAATCAGTATATCGGTAAGGTACATTGGAGAACAATTTTATTAACTTGTCAGGTTTCCTAAAAAAACTAACAAATATCTCATAACTTCCTTCTCCATTAACATAACTTAAATGTCACAGGTTCCTAGGACTATCCTTAGTCCTCATTTAATCTTACCTTATTCACTGTACATGGGAAAACACACCTACTGTTCCCATGACTTCAGCTCCTAGCTACTTATATGCTAATAAGTACTTGATATCTTCAAAACCTCTTTCTTGAGTCCCAGGCATTTGTTGCTAACTGCCATCTGGATGTCTTCCACCTACCTAAGGGGACATAGTATGGACTATAAAGCATTATAATTAAATAACGTAATATAATTAAATAGCCCTAATTTTAAATGCACTTACTAGCTACAGGACATTGGATAAGTTACTTAATCTTCTTGAGCATACAATCTTGCATCTATAAAATGGCCATAATATTATTAAAATAAAAAGACCTCCTATTATTAAAATAAAAAGACCTCCTATAGGATAGCTGTCAGTACTAGTGGATTTAAATCATCTGTAGTAGTTCCCAACACAGAGAGATACTCAGAAATTGGTATTTTATCACTATTGCATCCAAAAGGGTATTCGATATTACTAACATCTACCTCTCAAAAAGTCTACCTTCTGTATTCATGGTCGATAATAAGTGTCATCCACCCAGTCCCTTAGTTGAAAATGTTGTGTCTGTTGTCTCTTTTACTACACATAATTAATCATTCATTTATTCTGCGAACATTTATCAAGTTCTGACCATCTAACAGATACTGTTTTAAGTGCTGGACATATAAAAGTGTCAGTCCCTGTACTCAAGGAGTTTATAGTCTAATTGGAAGGCTAGACAAGTAAATCAATATAAAATTAAAATCCAGTGTAATCAATGTCATAAAGGTATGTACATCAGGCACAGGAGAGGATATATATTTTAAACCAAGTCTGGGAATGTCATGAAAGGCTAGCAGTGGATGTGGTATCTAAGGTGAATCTTTGTGATTTTCATTTTTTTAAAATTGTGGTGGCCTGCTTATATGTGTACAAAAAAAACTGCTTTCAAATACTGTATAAAATCCTTCATTACCCATATGAAAAATCTAAATTGTCTTTTGCATATAGCTCTTCATAACCTGACCTTAACCTGTTTTTCCAAAGTTGCCCTTTAACCTTATAATGCACAGTTTCTCTTAGCATACCAAATTTCTCATCATTTATCAGTCATTACCCTCGCTGTCATAACTTATTCCCTCTTCATATGCCTTGTCAAACTCAGATGCATTTTTCTCCTTTTTTTTTTTTTTTTTTTTTTTACCTGACAGTCTCCAACTCATCAAAGATAAGTTTATAAGCCATCTTCTCAGTTAAGCCTTTCTAATCCTATGCCTACCTTCTTACCATTGGGAGTAATTTCTTTATTTTTCACCTCTAATAAAGTACTTTAAATTATGTATTTATATGCCTGTCTCTACCAAAAGATTTTGAGCTCCTCTAGCTCAAGGACTTGCTTTGTCTTCCCTTTATCCATACCCAAAACTTAACAGTACCTGCCATGTGGTTAGAACTTGTTTAGTCAATGAAGTCATGTATCTAAATGGTTAATGCTCTTTTAAAATTTAAACTTTAATTGGGATACTTTTTATACACTGGGCTATTGCTCAAAACATTTTGAGGCTCCTCTGGTGTTCAGAGCCAATAACACATGCTTTAAGCATTAACATTGCCTTGCTTTTGAGGACACGTTGAATTTCTGGAACCATGTAAGGTCTCCAAGAGTCAAGTCTGATTAAAGAAAGTTTAATTGAGAAATGTTCATTTTGCTAAGGGCTGTCAAAATGCAAATACTATTTTGCTGTAACAGCTTCACTAGAGAGAACTCTTTTTATCATAAAGTAATAAATATTTTTAAAATGTGGCTTATAAACTAACTCTCCCAGAAAGATAAATTCGAAATACACTTTTGAGCAATGTTAACATCGTTGGAATAACTTTTCAGCTGTGTTCCATGGAATGTGTTCCTTTAGAATTAATAGTTGCTTAATGAAAAAAGGTTCTGTGATAAATGAGTTTGGGAAACACTGAGTTAAAGTTAAACAGATATTCTTGCTGCAGGGTCTTCTTGGAGCCTTTAATATGCTTTTCTGGGTTGAGAATCTCTAAAAGAATATTTTATGTAGAGAAGATTTATATAACTCCAGAAGTCACTGTAAGAAACACGTATTAGAAAACATTAAAGTGAAAGTATAGCTTTTTCTAGGTAACTTCTTTGGAAGACAGCCCCTTGTTTGTGTCATCTCATAGTGTTTCTTCCTTAGGACTAAAGAAGAATGAAGCTGTTTAAAGTACGTACCAAGTGCCTGACACACAGTGAATAAGTGTTACCTCTGCTCTGGTCTGTCTGTTTTAAATGTACTCTCAGTACCTTATTACCAAAGCTCACACTATTAAGGCTACTTGTATTTGATTTTTTCTTCTCAGTGTAACTCTTTTCATTTTCTCCCAAGTGCGATTTTTGTTAAGCCATTGAATCTAAAGTCAATACTTTTTAAATAGTTACTCTGAAGAATATAACATGTTGATAATGGTGGGAGTGGGAGATAAAAGATCTGCTGAATTAAAATTTTTACAAAAACATCAAGAAATATTAGATCTGATGCTTTAGTCCATGTCTTAAGATTGGATAAAGATTGCTGAAGGGCTTCAGCCCAATATTTTGGTTTTCAAAAAACAGGATTTTTGTTGATGTCAATGATATTTTGAGTATGTCTCGTATTTTGTAACATAGTTTTAAATTATTATTTAAATATTTTAGCATAATTTTAAACATTTTACTGTGATTTTTCTCTATGAAACCAATATACTTAAATATTTTATCAATTTATTTATTTATTTTATTATTTATTTTTGGCTGCGTTGGGTCTTTGTTGCTGCATGCCACTTTCTCTAGTTGCGGCAAGCGAGGGCTACGCTTCATTGCAGTGCACGGGCTTCTCATTGCGGTGGCCTCTCTTGTTGCGGAGCATGGGCTCTAGGCGCGTGGGCTTCAGTAGTTGTGGCACATGGGCTCAGCAGTTGTGGCTCACAGGCTCAGTAGTTGTGGCGCACGGGCTTAGTAGCTGCACGGCATGTGAGATCTTCCCAGACCAGGGCTCGAACCCTTGTCCCCTGAATTGGCAGGCAGATTCTTAACCACTGCGCCACCAGGGAAGCCCTTAAATATTTTAAATAAAATTTATTAGTCAGGAAATCAGTGCTTTTTCCAATTTTTTAAGTTAGAAAAGCTGATCAACATTATTTGATAAAATGTTTAATGGAATGAAAGAAACTTGACATTTTGAAATGGTTGGTATAGACTTATTTTAGGTAAATATATGATTTATATTAAGATGTTTGAAATATTAAAAATGGCTCTCAGCATAACTCATAGGAATTGAGAACCAGTGCTATAATAATAATTAATTTTCATATAATCCCAACAGTTTCAGCATGAAAAATAAAACAACCCAAATTAGACTAGATCCTTTTAGATTCCCCCTGAGAATTCCTAAGAGTTTCCTAAGAATTTTATTTTCACCTTATCCTCGCAAAATCCATGGATAGTATGTAGAGTAGGTCTTATTTATTTATTTATTAAATAAAAGTTTATTGAGCTCCTGTTATATTCTCAGAGCTGGGGACACCATAGTGAACAAAATAGACCCAAGTCCCTACCCTAATGGAACTTACATTCCAGTAGAGAAAAGAGGCAATAAACACCATATTCTTTACAGATTTTTCTAAAAATGAATTTGAGTGTACACAGATATATTTTTCTGTATATTTTTCTACATTTTAAATATATCCCTTTTATTCCCCCCAAAAAATAGTAAGTAGCACTGATGAATAGAAGATCTGGCTTAACCTCTGTCTTTGCCACTTGCTATGAAACTTGATAAAATTTTTTTGGCATTATAATCATTGCCTCAAAAAATGTCATTTGCTTGTACACATGTGCTAGAGTTTCTTGTTAGAAACTTGTGGCCTTTGTTTCAAATAGTTTTAACCAAGAACACCTTTAAATATTGGAGATTATAGCCTTCTCTTTCTTCACTGCCTCTTTCAGATCCATTGAGGTTTCTTTACTGATTTGAGTTTTCTTTATTCTTCCCTTTTCCCCTACTTGTTATTTATACATTCCATTTCTTTTCTTTTGTGTTAGTCTTAAAGTTCAACGTGCATTCTCACCAAGTTCTAAACAAATATATCTGTTCTTCTACTTGTAAGTCTAATGTCTCCACTTCCATTGTCCATGTTATTTGTTGCTCTCTAGTATTGTAATTTCACCTCATTTTTATAACATAAAATTTTTATAACATTTTAAAATTATTATTTTGATTATCCCTTTTTAAAAACCAGTGCTTATTTAGGATTTATAGTATGTTAAATAGTATAGTATGTTTCCTCATTTACTGTTTTTTCTTGAATTCAGTTCCTCTATTTTTCTGCATTGATTTTCTTTCATAATTGATTACATTCCCTTATACTGCTTAGTGAACATCTATGAATAATAAATATATCTGTATCTGAAAATAACTTGTTTGTCCTCTTTAATAATAATTTAGCAGAATATGGAATTCTAGATTTCCAGTTATTTCCCTCAGCAATTTGAAGGTATTTTTCCACCTTGAATTGCTGCCAATAAGAAGTCTGTAGTCTACTAATTATCTGTCATAAAGTCTGATGACAGTTTACTTTTTTTTCCTTTATAAGTGACTCCATCTTTTTGCCAGGAAGACCAAAGTATGTTTCTGGGTTTTTTTAAAGCCAAGTAGTTTTATTAGAATTTGACTTGGTGTTCATCATCCTTGCTTGATTTTTCCAAGTATGCGAAAATATAGTCTTTCAGTATATAGTTTCGTCTTTTTTTTTTTTTAATTTTAGGCAGATTTTCTTGAGTTGTAGTTTATAGTAT